>CM038671.1:761162760-761449383 GCA_021605145.1 Aegilops bicornis | reverse complement strand
GTGCAAATATAGGGAACACCATCTTACACTATACAAAAATGGCTTGTAGCATTTTCTTGACTTATGGTGGGTACCATCATTAAGAATAAATTTTGTATCGCACCAAAACAAATTACAACTATATAACAAAAAGGAAGGTTGGCATAAAACTTAGCAGTCTAGCGAGATAAATGCATTTCACTTTGTAAGTCTGAAGCTCTATTTCCATTCGACTTTGTTGTTATGTTTTGGCGCATCGTGTATTGTCCGACATGGAGCACCATAACCCTCGCCTTCATTTCCCCTAGGCTCTGAACAACATACGCAAATGTCCGATAGTACCGGTTTCAAAACCATGCATATCTTGGACAACGATGAGCAATGTTTCTCCTTGTTTCACATAGAAGGGCCTTTGTTAGGAATGGACTTGTGTGGGAGCTAAGATACAACATTGCTTTGAGCTTGCATATCTTGGATCATGAGGCAGAATTGGATGATTTTGCCTTAATAACCCAACCCTAGTATTACGCAGAACATGCTTTTGTCACTCAAGTAGTGGACGATCAGTATCGACCCACTGCAAAGCAAGAGTCGTATATTGCGGTTATAGTTGCCTCGCCACCTTGTAAGGGTGGCGGCTTAAACCACCCATTTTTTTCCATAGCTCATTTGAAAAGTTGGGAGGTTTTACATTAGTAGTACCCGAGAATAGAAGATATTAAGGAGGCAGCAAACCAAACAAAATAGCTTTGGATCTATATACGAGAACTTATTACGGTGAACCCATATAAAATATTAGTTGTATTTTATTGCAAAGTTACATAATAAAACTAGGTTCCAAACATATGACCATGTACCATCATGCATGCAATGTATTGTCTCATTTCCTTCACATTGTATTGCCAGGGGCTAAGGATAAAGAGATGAGAGTTTATAATACGGTAAGCATAGTATGACATCATTCATGTCACAAAACAACCGAGAATGTATAAACAGTAAATTGTAACGCTTGTGTGGGCAAGTCCAAAGACCGAACTAGATTACGGGTCCAAGATCAAAGGGAACATCACTCCTCCTTTTAAAAACTCTTTGTAAAGGTGCAATGATACGCTTAAGAAAAATTGTTATAAAATTGAAAAGAGTAATAACATTGGCTGCAAAACCATGCGCTTCAAAGGCACAAGTCGGAAGTAAGTAGTAGTTAAAAGGCATGAGGATTAAGGACTTACAAGCAAGCGGCTTGGACTGGTGTTGTCATGCCCTTCTTCTTCTTGCCGGGTGGCGGTACCTCTGAAGATTTCCAATGCATTTGGTTCGAGTACTTTTTGGTCATACTTAAGTGCTTTCTCTCCGCATTTCCTAACAAGTCAATATAGATCCGATAAAAATGGTACGGTGAAAAGAGTGAAACAACAAAGAGCTAATTATGCAAGAGAGCCTCGTGAGTGTGCAATATAGCTACGTAGATCCTGGGCTGCCGTTTGTTGGAATTTTCTCACTTTCGTCGACGAGTTGGCCTTGTTCTTTGAAGACCAGTTCACCTCCACAAGAAGATAGATTTGTAGTGGGTACACATGTCGTCAAAGTTAGGGACTTTTAACATGATGGTCCGATCACATATATATAATGTACCCGATACTTGGACCAGACCAAAGGTGTTTAACGTAAGGCCCTCCTCCAGGTCTTTCATCCGATATATTTTCCATCGAGATGTTTGGGAAAGTTCACCTGCTATCTAGCCTTGCCTTCAAAGTAGAGTTTTCCTCAAGTTATACACGATCTTGTCGCAGAAAGTGAGACCTGAAAGTTTATGGGTGCAAGCTTGTCCGTTTGCATCATCTTGGCTATCCAACTTGAACCTCATACATTTGAAAATTATGGGATTATCATTATCACAAGCAACCTAGAAAGTATCGGGATGTGAGCAAGACGTATGATTACTAGTTTCCATACATAATAATACTTACAGAATAAATGAGTTACGAGGAAGGTGTTGAACTGGGTTTCGTCTTTGTCATTCTGTCTTGCATGAATCCAGGTTGGGAGGATACGTGACATGACACTCTAACGGCTTAACCCGCTGTCCTCTGATACTAACTTGGCTGACTCTGTAGCATCACGTGGCCTTTTAAACCTTCACTCAAAAGCGGATCTCCATTCTTCCTCCTCTAGATTTAGTTAACCTACTCGAGCATTATCACGATGTTTGTTTCCTCTTGCGCGCTAGGTACTAGTCCAACAACTAACAAAGGAAGTGTTAGTGTACATCAAGCTGTGAGACTACATATAAAGAAGCATGCAAGCTGTAATCTCTGACTCCGGCAACTACCTTCTTGCTGTTGAAGCCTCACAAGGTTTTCATCTGATATTGCCAACTCATCTTGTGTCAAGAGTGCTTGGGAAGTAGTGTCGGTGGCAAGGGAAGCTGCAAGTAACGTGCTGCTAGTCTTTATTGGCGCACGCATTAAGTATGTGCGTAAGTACTGGTAGTACCTTGTGGTAGAGTGTTGCAAAGAACTAGGGTTGTCTCTGCTTGTTTGGTGGCAGCTATTTGTTTCCTGTTTGGCTTTTTGGCAGCTCGTAGCATGGGATGCCGCGTGTTTGTAGAATTTTCCTCTAGACTTTCACCTTCTATTGCACCATCATTTTAAAGCAGAATCAGAGGATTCATCCGCTTCTCATTCCCTGCCATTATCTCTGTGTGTTTCTTCCTCTTTCTTTGTGCCATGTTAAGTCAAGCCCGACAAGAAAAACAAATAACAGTTTAGTTCTTCGTAACAAATTGATGCGTGATGCACGAGACATAAAATGAACTTTGATGTTAGACAACCACATGATAGGAGGATGTAATATGTATGAAAACAGACGTAATGTAGATAACCCCGAGAACTATGATGTGTAAACTAAGAAGAAGACATTTCACCAAATTAGAAGCAATGCAATGGAAGGTAGACACCATATGAAAAGATGCTACAAATATCGCTACGTTAAATTAATAAAGGTGTCTCAAGATAAATGGCGTTTAAACAAATGTGAAGCAGGTATGTAAAGAAATAAATCATATGCAAGATGCAAACAACATCACACTACCATGTTAGAGGTCTCGGCGGCATTAGTGCCATTGCATATTCACAAAGATCACATATTCACAGCTTATGATGTGTAAACTAAGGAGAAGGCATTTCATTAGAGAAGCTAAATGAAAGCTAGACACCATATGAAAGATGCAATGAAATATCAATTCTACCAAGTTAAAACTGCCTGCGTCATAAGTGCCATTTCAACAAATTAGTAGTACAAGCTAGAAAAGAATGTGAGATGTAACCTATATCACACTCAAGTCAAACGTGTCTTATGATAAGTGATTGTTGCAGGTTACACATGAAAAGTAGTAATTTGATGTAAGAACATGGTGTGATAGTTAGATATTGTATGTTCTAGGAAAACAGGAACAACGTCATGTATTCAAGTATAATGTGTAAAGTAAGAAGATGGAATTCAACAAAATTAGAAGCAATACAAGCTAGACATCACACATAACATCCAACCACGTGATAACAGTTGCCAAGTTAGAGGGAGCACCAAAGTGATGTCTTTGCACTAGGGGAGACATGCTCATCATAAGCACATCTTTGTTGAGTGTCTATACTGTTGTCTTGGAAATCATCTTGGGGGCGTGGAGGAGTAGAAATTGTGAGGCCCTCCGCTTTGGAAGGAGCACCTTTATCCGCTGCCAGTTTGCTAACTTCCTTCCGCTTTATTGATTTTGAATTCTCAAGTAAAACGGACAAGAAAAAGCAATAAAATTCTCTCTTCAGAACTCATTCATGCATGATAACGACAATCACTACTTTGATGTAAGGCAAACACATGATACGAGGATGGAATATGTCACGAAAATGGACTGACATGGCATGTTCACAACCTGCTTGTGTAAACCCAAGCGTAAAACCATTCCAGCAAATAAGAAGCAATGCAAGCTAGACACCACATGAAAGATGCAACCAATATGACTCTGCCAAGTTAAAAGCGCCCCATCATAAAATGGAATTTCAGCAAATTAGAAGCAGCGCATGATATAAATAATATTAAAGATGCAACTAATATCGCACTGCATATACTAAAGCTTTCTCTGGCCACTTATTGATTGATGCGGGATAAAAAAACAATAGTTTTATGTAAGGACATGCTTAATAGACAGATGTACTATGTACTAAATACAGGAAGGCATGTCACATTAACAGGTATAATGTCACATTTACAGGAGTATAAGCTAAGCAGACTAGCACATGTAGTTTAACCAGATTGGAAGAATTACAATCTAGACACCATATGCAACATGCAACCACATATCACACTACCAAGTTAGAGCAAGCACCTGCGATGCTAGTGTAGGGGAAATGCTGTAATCAACTACAGAGCTGTACGTTCACTATCTTCATCTAGCATTTACATTTCTTAAGAATCATGTATCGGGGGCCGACGCTGCATTCTTTAAATGAGGAGTAGTCCCCTTGCACGCCTGCCTCGTCATAAGTGATTGATGAGGGATACACAAGAACATTAGTTTGATGTAAGAACATGGTTAATACAGGATGTACTAGTATGTACCAAAAAGCGAAGGCATGTCATATTCAAGGTATAATGTGTAAGCTAAGCGAGATGCAATTTAACCAAATTGGAAGCAATACAAGCTAGACATCCGGTGGAGTGGTGAACATAATCATCTTGGACACGAGAGGCCTGGTGGAAGGTGGGCTGCTTCACCACCATCACGGCTTTTAGTTGGCTTCGTGTGATGCCTGTCTTTGCTTTGGGCTTGTCCTTTGGCTCGGCCAAAGGTCTGACTAACTATTTGTCTTCTGGTGCTCAGGGGATTGTGGTTCATGTAAAAAATATCTTTCCTTATCTTAATAAAGACCGACTTCGGCCTTTTGAATACTATCTAGACACCATATGGAACATGCAACCACATATGACAATCGCTTGAATTTAAAGCAAGCACACAGGATGGTGGTTCATTGCGAAGCAGGTCATCCACTCTAGAAACTACGTTTACCGTCTCCATCTGCGACACTTTGCACCCTTTATAGCGTTTAACGTGTCTTGCCTACCGACATACTGAAGCTGGGCGACTTCTCTCTTTTCTTTTGGCTTCTCTCATGGCAGCGGTATGAAATACCCTTGCATAAAAACACAATAGTGAGAGTAAGGGTGAAGTGTGTGCGAACTAGTGCCTTTGTAAAATGTAGCGAGATAGCAGGTGGATGTAAAATAAAATGATAGGAGACATATGATAGCTCTACAACATTGCATGGCAAACAAAATTAGATTCTACTCCGTGTGATTTTGTAATATATGACCACAGGAAATGCAGGTACTCCTCCAAAGACACCACCACATGTGATCATATCTAAGATAACGATCATTTGAAAATAAATATGTCAGTCGATTTTTAATGAACCGTCCGATCTATAAGGAGCAGGCAGATGGCCTTCGTCTCACCTCCCGCTTAGTCACTGTTGATGATCTTTTCTCGAACCGCTGGGCCGACCACCGGCCCAGACCCGTGCCTCCACCGCCCGCCCTCCCATCGACCTCACACCACCGCCGTGCTTGGCTTGGCGCCCCAAGCCATCCCTTTAATCCCGGCCGACCTCCGGATCGGGCGCCAGAGGCTCTAGGCCGCAGACACACCCTAAGATAAACACCAAGGCGCTGCTTCCCGGCGTAATAGTCGTGCTGGCGCTCATAACCGAGAATGCTTCCGTTAATTGGGAATCAACCGGCGTGAAATTGAAATTCAGAGGCGACGGACCTCTAGCTAAGGTGAAATAGTATATGAGGAGAAACCTTGTGCATCGTGAGTTACTAAAACATCTAGTATCAAGAAGAAGCGGTCAACTAGTGTCTTTTGTGGGATGAATACCGTACAAGCGATGCGTAAGATTTGCACGAATAAGGGAAGAGGAATACCTTCTTGATTTGCGGTGTGGTCACCTCCACATGTTGCGCGATCTTCTTCTTTTACCGGGAAACCAATGTTACGGAGGGTGCAGGCTTGGGCGAACCCATGGACAAATTGTCGATCAGGTTTGTATTGTCCGTAGCCGTATGTCGGCGGAGGAAAGCAGATCCCGAGGCGGCAAGGGCGGCATATCGTGAACAAATTCCATGCGGTGGAGGGTGGCGATGTTGGAGCGGTAGCAGTGAGGCGCATGACGGTGTGGTTGAACTCCGGCTCGGCATGTATTTGCTCGGCCCTCGGCTTCAACTACTAGCCGTGGAGGGCGTTGCGGTTGAGGTCGCGGTGAGCGATGACGCGTCTGGTATCGGCTCCAGCATGTGATGGAGGAGGAGGCGGTTGATGGGTGGCATGGGGTGGCAGACCCGAAGGGCCGAGGTTTCATGACTGGTGGAGAGGTAGTTTTGGCGCCATAGAGTATGAATTGGGAATCGGGCGGGTGGGGAGAACCATGTTTCGATGCAGGACATGCTTGTTTTGCCTTTTTTAAAGCAGTAAGATGGGGCCGCTTGTTTCAAATTTGGGAAAGTACAAACTTTGCCCCCCCTCTTAAATTCGGACCTCTGGGTCGGGGGTAGGATGGTAATCCTGTGTCCCAAATAGTGGCGGGGAGTGATTTGACGCCAGCATGTGTGCTTAGGCTGACCATTGTGTATGAATGTTTTTCGGAGGTTGCGTGGCGTCTAGATGAAGCGACAAACCTACCCCGGTTTAGACCTTTAGACGTCGGGCGGTAGGTTTCACAGGTCGGAGTTATTAGAAAAGTAATTTCCTTGTACTACCAAACATTGGTCTCCATGCGGTTTCGGGAGAGTAGAGGCTCTTTTGGCGCTTAGTTCGAAATTTTGAAACAGAAGCATTCACGTTTAAGTACTCTTGAACTATGAGGATTGACCTAAATAGACAGCGTTATATTTGACCTTGTATGTTTGAAAACCTCATTAAATTATCCGCTTCCTTTTGAAATTTTGACACTTGAAAATCCTATAACTATGATTATTTTGGAATGGAGGAGCTAAATTTGAATCTATTTTTGTACATGACTACATATGCTATTATGTACAAAGTCGAAGCAAAAGATTGGTACCCCATAGTTTAGGTATGGTTTTACAAATGCCATGATATCATATTCAAATAATTGAATGGACTTCATGTTGAATTCGATTTTTTTAAACCACCTTAGGTTGAATTCAAATGTATGCTAGTTCATAGGTAGCTATTTATAAGTGTCCATTGTGTAACTATCGTATGTATAATGTGCTTTAGACACACAACATGAACTATACTCACGTTTGTATTCGATTGCTATAGCGATGCATTGTCTGGAGTTCAAAATACTAACTATGTGGATCAATTGTGTCGAATAATAACATATAGACATGCTCAGATTCGATAGAATCTAGATGTCTGATGGATCAATGACTGCTCCTTACGCGAATTGCAAATATCATGATCCCATCCTAATATTTGGATGCAATTTATATCTTTAATCAATGTGTAGAGCAGTCTTTTACGTATAGTTTCACTCTCCATCGGTGGTCTCTCACATGCTCACACACTCTCCCGAGGTGTCTTTCTCGCACACATATAACCCTCCCTCCCTCTCGTAACCATTTACAACTGTTCTCACTCAACTTTATCACAAGCACTCATCCTCTCGCAAACATACACACGCACAATCCTCATCGACCCTTTCTATATACATGGACCTTCCTACGTGTCTCGTATCGCATTTACATTATCTTTGCTTTGTCTCTCACGCATTATCTCACACACCTCTCTTCCTAATCGATGAGTATGATTCTAGCAGAGCATTTTGTAGGATGCCCTTAAAGTTAGGTTGGATGAATAGTAATATCGAGGAGATAAAGGGGTTACCTTAGTCCAAGGACCTAGGGTTACAAATCCTAGCCGGCTTTGTCGATGGACCACAGAGTCCTTCACAATTCTGCTATCTTTGTCTTGTACGACTAGTCATCCATGGGTCTTCCTAAATGTGTCACGGGCCGACCAATGTGGTGCAGGACGGAACCGAACGAAGGGCCTCACCTGGACCCACCGGACCTCACGCGGTGACACACTCTCTGCCCCCACGTCTCATTATCTTCTCACACCCACACATACCAACACAAACACCACACACACAGAAAATTTCTCCTGGTGCCTCTATTCCCTCCCCCTTGCATATACACACTCAAGGGAATGGAATCTCTTGTCGTGACGTCATATTCGTCTCTCTCTCTAGACCACTCTCTTTCTCGTGCTTTCTCTCCCACGCCCCCACCCACGGCCCTCTATCCATGCCTCTCTCGAATCGTAATACACACACATACCTCTCTAGGCCCGCCAAATGCATCAACTACACATTCACACATGTTACATCACGTGCCCCATTGATCTAAAAAGCCCTCTCTTCACGTTTATTTAGCATACAACATTCCTTTTTGAATAAAGTGTGGCCAAGAAATTATTTTTAGAGTTTCTACATATATAAAACATTACAAAGTTATATGGAGAATCTGAACGCTTAATTTGCATTGCATGGTGCCCACAATGATATTTATACGCCTTTGTGAATTTGTATATTTTTATACTATATACAAAGTTAGTCATAATAAAGAGAAACGAAGAGCATCTCTCTCTCCATCGCATACCGCCCTCAGACGCCCTTTTCATGTATGCACACAAAAACTATCTCCAGGTCCTCTAAAAAGTAAGCCCCAGAGAAAATTCACGCGTGTTTCATCTTTCTCTCGCGATATATGCAATGACGATCATTGTATTTGAAGCGAAAAGCAATACATACATTGGACTTCATAATCCACTCATTACGGTCACCGATTTACGTTTAGTGGTTATTATACGGTCATGGGCTCAACGTACAACTTTGTATTTGCTCATGACGCGACTAGTTGACCAGTTAAACGCTACACGTGGCACCTCTAGTGTTGCGTCGCATTATCTCACTAACATCGTGCCCACACAATAAACTTGTATCTACTCTACATCTACACTATTATAAAATACATAAAAATACACTCCTATAAAAAACAGAGGTGGTGATGATGGTGTGCCTGCCATCCTGCAATATAGGCCGTCCGATTTATATCTGATGGATAGGAAAGAAACTATGGCAATTTTTTGCAAAAAGGTACCCACACACCTCTCCACATTTGCAAATAAGGCCTTCCCTCGTTCATCCGTTTCTCTCACAAGATAAACAAGTCATACAAATGCATCTTGATGTTACGTGCAACGCACGGGCATCTTCTTGTAAGAATGAAAACAAAGCGACAAAGAAAATATTTTTGAGGGTGGTTCAAGTCATGACTACAGAACTGCGGACAAAGGTGGCCTTGTATTGGTATGCTTTGAGCCGTCTGTTTTAACACCACGAGGAGCTGCTGTGGTGATTATACGCACACGCACGCATGCACACGAACTCCATCCACGCAACACTCCACACAAACACATGCATCCACGCACGCACTTAACACTCACACGTAAACACGCAGCCACGCACGCCGCAACACTCACACGCACGCATGCATGCACACACCAGTACACCACACGACCAACACACACTCTCACGCTCAAGTGCTCAACCTACACATGCATGCGCACATATCAGGCCCTGATAGACACATACACAACTAGGTGATTCCCGCGCACGGGTTGGAGCCTTGTCGCGCGTGCGTAAATTTGTGTTTATCTAACCTTTTCCCTATGTGAACTGACAGGTGGGACCCACAAGGAACATGGTCAATTTAACCTAGTCAACATGGCGCCACGCAAACTATTTGGCCGATCAGGCGAGTGCAATCCGATGCTGAACTGTGAGCAAGTGACCGGATAATCACCGCAAAACGTATATAGTGACCATAATCAGCTTATTCTGAAGTTCAGTGACCGTATTACGCTTTTCTCTCCATAGGCCCTCCAAAACTACATCTCTACACGCTCTCGCATGTTACATCTAACAACTATGCAATACAGCACTACTACTACACTCTAACACAATAAATCATATGTGTTTTTAGTTTTACTAGGTATCATATTGTTACTTATAATTATTGATTTGCATACATTAAAATTGCCTTTGAAATGTATGGCCAATGTCATCTACAGTGGCGGGGAAAAATCCCGCCCTTTCCTATTTAATCGGGTTTGTATCGATGGATAAATGCGAAACAGCAAAACTATAGTACTATACTGATTACAAGTGACGAGTTCATTTGGCCGTCAGGTAATCTACTCCTCCGTCGTAAGAGTGGAGCGCTCGCTTTCATAAATCTTCTAGTCCCGTTCGCCGACATGTGGGACATCAAGCTACCGGGTCCAAGTGCCATACCAGAATACCGTGCAGAGCAGCCGGGGTGAAGCACCCCATTCATGGTGCCGGCGTAGTAATAAGCAATGAGGCATCAAATCACAAAGCTGCACCTTTCCCATGATTAAGTTGGAGGGGCGAGTAATAATGCTAAAAAAGAAGTTGGAGGACGAAGCAACCATCATTTCACTCATTGCTGAATCCGCTTCTCGCTCATCTTCTTCAACTTAACCACGTGTTGCTTTTGCCATTGTTCTGCCTCATGTGGGACGCGGGTCAGCTTGGTAAAGCACTGACACGTGGGACCACATGTTAGCAAACCGCCAGACAACGTCCTCAGAAAATAAGAAACCTCCCCACCATCCGGCGGCAAAATCACCTCCTTTTACTAATCTTTGATTCTATAATTTTTAGATCAATATAATTGAGATTTGTATAGATAGCACATGCAGGAGCAAAACCAAGTGAGATGCAGTTAAGGGCATCCACAATGTGTAACCAAATGTGAAAATAGCTTTTGGCATCGTGGGAACCATTGTGGACGGTGTTGCTAAAGCCAAAAGATGGAACCCCGAAGCTCACGATTGATTGATTGAAGGAATAGAAAAATGCAACGTCTCTCCTCTTTTGTCCCATGCTTGGGCGCATGTAGTCGCATATAGAGCATAGAGTCTACTCCTGTCCCATCTATCACAAATCACAAAGCGGTGAGGCGTCAAATCACAAAGCAGACGAAGCAACTATCATTTCACTAAATCATTTGACTCCTCTTCTCCATCATCTTCTTAGAGAAACCATCTCACCGAACTAGTACTCCTAGTAGTAGTACTAGTAAAGGACTTCTGGATGCAAATAAAGGCGGTTGTCTCGGCTTTGCGGTGACACTTACTGAATGACTTACCGTGGTCTCCCTCAATGGCGTTCTCCGTCGAGCGCGCCGTAAACCACACAAAAAGTCATCAGCGTCACCGCAATTGGCAAGGAATTCAAATATAGTTACTACCTCCATTTTTTTTGTACACAAGGCCAGTATATCAAAATTACAATTTGCAAAGGGCCACTAACACTAATCGAGGCAAAATTGATGGGGTTAGCAACCAAGGACATTAATATCCCCTGCATGCATGCGGAAGTGAGAAGGTTCGTTTGCATGGCGCTGCATTAATCAAGCGATGAGGTGAGATGGTTAGCTCTTTGGTCTTCGAGAAAAAATATGCATTAATTGACACGTGAAGCGAGGATTTGTATCTATTAAATCCCGCAAAGGAAAACCCTGCCTTTCTTTTTAACACTAGTACTCCTAATACGTCATTACTTATCCTGTTTGGGTCTAGGCCTTGCATTTGCCAAACTTCGCCACACATTTTTGCCAAGCTTGCCTAAAGTTTTCAAAATGAGAAGGAGGTACACTTGTGCACGGCTGTCGCGGTCACACCGCGCCCTCACACGGTCGCTCCAGCACGCCGCGGTCACACCGCACCCTCTCACAGTCGCTCCTGCACGCCACAAACCCAACCAAGGGAACGCACCCTCACTGACATGTGCTGTCGCATGTGAACAAACCAAACTCAGCCATCCTATCGCTGACACATAATTTTCGTTCATAGAGTATGTTTATCCAACCACATGTTGGGGAGTATCCGTACGGCCCGTGCGGTGGTGCATTGGGGAAGAAGAAGAGGTGAGGAAGAAGGAAAGAAGGGTTAGGAGGCGTGGGATATTCATCCAACCGCCTAAAATGGTAGGTGACCCAAGTCAGGCGACTTGCATAACAAATAGTATGTTTTACATAGCAAAGATCCATAAAATCAACAACATAAAGAAAAACTACCACTGCTCGCGGAAAGAGCGGCCTCATCGTCTTTGGCTGCGGCCTTGAACCGACCGTCTGCCGGCGTGTGTCTCCGCACTTTGGTTGTCCTCGGCCTCGGCTACTCGTTCAAGCGGGCGTCTGGGCGCTTCTGCAGACGACGAAGCACAACCAGTTCAAGTCGAGGGCGTCGGTTACACTGCGACGAGGGCCTCGATGGCAGCAACATCCTCCCACTCGCGTCGAGTCGAGCCTCCGCCGCCCGGTTCAAGTCCAGACTTCGGTTCCGCACTGCAGGAGGCGTCGATGAGGCGGCATCCGCCGCTCTGCGTCGAGTCGAGCCTCTGCCGCCCGGTTCATGTCCGGGGCGTCCGGTTCCGCTGCGAGGAGGGCCTCGATGGCGATGGCATCCAGCGCTCCGCCTCAAGATTGAGCCTCCGCCGCGGTTCACATCCACGACATCCGGTTACGCCTGCGAGAGAGCCTCGATAGCAGCGGCATGCAGCGCGCTCAGCGTCGAGTTGAGCCTCGCCTCCCGGTCCTCCTTTAGTATCGCCATGCATGTTGAACCACTGGTCCGGCTGCACCATAGGGGACTCGGACGCCCGGCACGAAGTCGGCGTCCATCGTCTCATACCGCCAGGGGCCTTCGCATAGCGACCTCCACGATGAACATTGGATGGCTTCCTCCTCCTCGGAGCTGGGCTCCGGAGAACTCGAGATTGGCCGCCGCCAGCGAGCATGGGAGCGGTGAGGTCTGGCGCCGACCGCCGCCCACGATTTCTGCGCGGTGCTACGGCGTCGACATCTTGTAGTAAGTGATCTTGCAGCGCTCGCGGCTTTCCGGCGAACTAGGGGACGCTTGATGTGGGCTAGGGGATCGAAAGGTGGGGGAATGGGCTGGAGATTTGGTGTGGTTTTAGGGCAGTGGCTGGCGTAGGCCGAGCAGCGAACGTTCTGGTGTGAATAGTGGTTTCGGTGACGACCGGTCAATTGGTTTGGACTGTACATCACTCTTGTCGCGTTCGCGTTGCAGCCCGGCACGCTGGACCCTCCACGTCGCTCACCGAATGGAATGCGCTTCGTCTTGCGTTTTGGCTAAACAGCCAGGACATGATTGAAACAAACCGGCGTCCCTCCCCTCCCCGCCGCGTCATTTATTATACCACCGCTCCCTCCGTTTTATGTCGAGTAAATAAACACAGAGGGTATACTCTGGATGAGGATCCCACGGCGTGGCGAACCCATTGAGTAATGACATGCGGGGTCTAGCAAGCACGGGTCGGCCCGATAAGTGACCGAAAAGGAGGGTAAGGCAACTTACACAAATGTTAGAGTAATAATATATGACATGCAACTTACACAAAAGCATACAGGGTCTAATCGTTTTCGAGGCTAAATTTGACAAAATGTTAAGAGTAATAATATATGACATGCAACTTACACAAAGCATATGGTCAATTTCGTATGTGAAAGGAGTTTCCAATGATATAATTTTCACATTATACATCTCATGTACTCCCTCCGTCTAGGTGTGTAAGTCATCTTGAAAACCAAATAATCCCAAAACACGTGGTAGCGATGCATTAACTTCTACCTCGTTTCTTGTTTCTTGACATATGAACCAATAAGAGATGAGGGTATGCATGCTTTTAATGACCTGAGACTATCAAACATGACATGCAGTGGTTAGTTCATTGCATGCACTACTATTAATTAGCAAATAAACATTAATGTCTCTCGTTTTCCCCTCCTCCTTGGTCACGGTGCACAACCTAAGATGACTTACTCACCTATGTGAAAGGAGTACTATTAATCTTGTCAATAGTCAAATTGGAAACCATCTCGAGTACAAATCTAGAGATGCGTCTGAACCTAACAATATTGATTAGGCGTTGTTGAATGTTGATACCTTTTTATCATAGTAGAGATACTTTGACTACACATAAAACTTATCGCCTATCATAGTATGTAAAGTAGAAAGGATAGGAGGGAGTATATTATGCGTTCAAAAGCGAAACGAACATTGAATACCCTTTATATATGATTTGCGGATGCTATGATCACCGGTTCAAAATTTTGAATCCGCCTTAGGTATCACGTGCCCCACTCGTTTCCCTCTCGATTTCATCTCGGGTGCGGAGATCTATTGAAAGAGGACTAGGGTGGGTACATCACGAATGATACTCGGCAGAATGTTCAAATGAGGCATGCGGTAGGATGGAATCGAATCGGAGGCGACATGATCGATGGATAAGAGGGTTGGAGGAATGAGAAATAAGCAAAGCCACATGATTACACTTGAACGGCTCAAATAAACAATAATTTTTCTCGCTTGACCTACATAGTGAAAGGCCTAATCTTAACGCGAGCACTAATGCTTTCGAATATGCCGGGAAAACAGGGAAACCGACATAAGCGCAGACTAGTCCAATGGAGGAGCTTGCCCACGACCTCCTGCGCCGATACAACCGTTCATGTGGGTCGTTGGGGCCAACAACAGGGCGCAGCTCCAAGACCGCCTGCAGACACGGCGACCACGCTGAGCGGCTGCACGCTCATATCGTCGATGAACACGGTCGGTTTCAGTGTGCCGAGGGTGGCATTAGTTCTGTGGCACGACCAACGGTATGTTTGGTTTGTGCCCAAGGTTGCTCCATCAAAGCATTGGGTAGCAAAAATTTTGGTTGAGGTATTGGTTGCCCATGATTTGGCCGACATTGGCAAGAAAAATGAACTAGAGTTGGCTAGAGTTCATTGGAATGCCAAAGAAATGGCAACCATCCAAACAAAGACCAATCTTTGGGTCATGACCAAAATTTTGGTAAGGTGCACTTTGGCCACAATCCAAACACACCCCAACACCCGGCTCATCGAGGATGCACGGGGCGCTGGGACGCGTCCGCGGAGTGGTGTAGCCCGGCCAACTACATCCTCTGGACCTGAGACCATGCCGGGTCGTCTTGCTTTTTCAATGACATGCGGGGATCGCATTTGAGCAAAGGGCATCTCCAACGTTGCCACGACCGCGGTGACTACCACAGCACACCAAAGCCCTCATCCCTCGCGCCGTCGCGCGGTGCGTTCCCAGCCGGCGCCAGCTGCCCGCATTCATGCCGTCCGTTCATATGTCCTTGTTAAGAGGCTCGGTGCCCGAGGAACCAACTCCGGCGATTTAATGACGCACCCGGACGCGCGGCCTCACCGGAATGCGCTACTTACAGCGGCAACGCCCAGCTAACCTGCACACCATAGCGCATCGTTCTCCTACCTGGCACCACATCCGCCATGACCGCAAGTGCGAACGCTCTGCGGGAGAGCTTGTCTTCAGGGATGAAGCTCGAGGTCGCTGCCCTCGCTCATGTCACCTCTCGCGATGCAATAAGCGGGCGTGGCGAGCGAACGTGACCGCTGGCGGTAGCCACGCTGGCGGCCAACAACGGGAGCACCGTCGACCCACCGTCCTACTTGCCGGCGTCAGCGTTCGGCACCGCCGAGGTCGAGGACTCCTCCGAGGGTGAGTAGGGCATGGGAGGCGGCCGAGGCATGGTGTTATGGCGGCCGGTCCGTATCCCGTGTTCTACTCTGTAACACCCCGGATGTAACTTTCCATATTTGTAACTCCAACTCTTGCCATTTTCGGCATTGTGATATGATGTTCCCTCCGTGGTTGGGTTTTTCCTCTTTTGCATTTTGTCCATGTCATGCATTTCATATCATGTCATCATGTGCGTCGCATTTGCATACGTGTTAGTCTCATGATTCCGAGCATTTTCCCGTTGTCCGTTTGCAATCCGGCACTCCTATGTCCCCCGGCGTCCCCTTTTACGTTTTTCCGTGAGCGGATACTAAACTTTCTCGGAATGGACCGAGGTTTGTCAAGTGGCCTTGGTATACCACCGGTAGACCACCTGTCAAGTTTCGGGTCATTTGAAGCTCGTTTGGTACTCCAACGGTTAACCGCACTCTTGCAAAGGCCTCTTTTAAGTTGCAGCCCAACACCCCATCAAAATAGTCCAATAACCCATCTAAGTCACTTCCATGCTCTCCGTCGTTCGATCATGATCGTGTGGGCGAAAACCGCACCTCATTTGGAGCTTCCTAGCTCCTTCTACCTATAAATATAGCCTTCACGTCAAATTCGGATCAAACCCTAGCTCCTTCCTCCTGCCCGGCGGACACGTCCACCCGCGCCAGACGTGTCCGCCCGTCAGCGCCGCCGCCCGCGCCCAATCGCGTGGAGTGCGGCGTGGGTGACCCGCGCCCATCGCCGCCCGGCGCGCGAGTGCGAAACCTCCCGCGCCCGCTCGGCGATCGCGCCCGCCTCCGGGCGCGCCCCGCCGTCGGCCGCTGCCCGCATACGCCCGCCCGCCGCTCGACCACCGCCTCCACCGCCCGCGCCGTCGCGCCGCCAGGCCGCCCGTACCGCGCTCCCGACGCGCCTTGCCGCCGAACCGCCCGGCCGCCGCCGCCAGCCGCGGTGATCGTCCCCTCCTCGGCGCTGTCCCGGTCGCCCGTTGCTCCAGCGAGCAGCAGCGCGCCGTCCTCGACCTCGGATCCGGCCAGATCCGATCGGGTCCCGGCGGTTGACTTCTTCCCCTTAAAATTCGTCTAAGTTTTATTTCGGTGATTAATTTGTGGTATTCTCAACGCATCATAACTTTGCACCTGTAGCTCCGTTTCGTGCGTGTAATATGTCAAAATGTGCCCCTCGAAGGGTAGATCATTTCTTCTCATTGTGTCATTTTCATTGGAGCTCATCTTGATGCCCGAAATGCTGTTAGAAGAGGGCTATGTGATGTTAGTTTCTGTTTCTTAACAGAACATGCACTTTTGTTATTTTTGCCACGATTGATGTGTGCATCCTATGATCTTGAGTCCTACATGTGTTTTGTAATATGCCATGCCATATTTCCAGGGGTGTATGCCATGTATTTTTGTGATCTATGTGGTGACTAGCACAAGCATGCAAACTAGGCTTCCTGATGTTGCTGTTTTCAGCCCCTGTTTTGCTGATATTTTTATGCCATGTTAACTTGATGCTACCGAGAGATCCATGCATATTTTGAGATACTTCAGTAAGGATGTTTTGAACATATGGTTATGCTCTATCCTTCCATGCCTTTCTTTGCAATTATGGAGTGCCATAGCTTGAGTCAATCGAGTTCTACTTTTGCTATAAAATGTTTCCTGGCAGATTGTTTACATGTTATTCAATTTTGCCAAGGTTGTCGTGGTTGATCCGTGTATGCTATGATGTTGTTCTTGCCACGTATATCTTCTATACCATGTCTTCTTGATGTATGTATGCTTGGTTTATCATGAAATGCTCTGTAGTAAGTGCATAGAGCTCTTAAACATGCCTACTTGCTATCTGTTTTTGCCATGCCCTGTTGCTGAATCTGTTACTTGAGAAACTTGCTATATTGACATGGGTGTTACTATATTTTCTGATCCTTTTGGCTTATAGTCAGTAAGGGACTTTTGTTCTATGCTTTGAGTTGATTCATTCCATGCCTTGTTTTGATATTATAAGTTCCTGTAGCATGTTGTTTTCTTGCTCTGAACATTGCTTCCTGATGCTGATTTTGCCATGTTCAGTAATTTCTCTAAGTCTGTGAAGCTGATATGTTTTGCACTTTTGCCATGCTTGTTTGAACCTGTTATGATGTGATTTAGCCGTAGCTCAGTGTTCATCTTTTGTCAAGCATCTTGAGTAGATCACTTCCATGTGCTTTGTTGGTACGTTTGGGTGCAGTACCTTCATTTCTTGTTGCTTGCTAAGTGGCATCATGCTGTTAATGTCAGATTTGTGCCATTCTTGTTTTGCTTGTCATTTGCAAACCGTGCATCCGATTCCGGTGATCTTTATATCGATTTCAGCGAAATCATCTCATCTTTCAGCGGCATACTTGGTTTGCCAAGTTGATGCCTGGTTCATCATTTTCCTTCCGAATGGCGCATCGCATTGCATATCACATCCAGCATATCATGCCATATATTGCATCATGTTGCTTGTGCATTGCACCGTGATTTATTATGGTTCCTTTGCTTGTGTTCTTGCTTTGGGTAGAGCCGGGAGACGAGTTCGTGAACGTGGAACCTGTTGAGAACGCTTACGAGGATCAAGCTTTTCGACAACTCACGAGAACTTTGCGAGCAAGATGGCGATACCCTCGAAATCACTTCTATCTTTGCTATGCTAGTTGCTCGCTCTTTGCTATGCCTATGCTACGATGCCTATCACTTGCTTATCATGCCACCCATATTGCCATGTCAGCCCTAACCATCCTTTCCTAGCAAACCGTTGATTGGCTATGTTACCGCTTTGCTCAGCCCTCTTATAAGCGTTGCTAGTTGCGGTGTGAAGATGAAGTTTGTTCCTTGTTGGAACATGGAGATGTTGTTCCTTGTTGGAACATGTTTACTTGTTGGGGATATCACAATATATATCTGCTATAATTAATGCATCTATATACTTGGTAAAGGGTGGAAGGCTCGGCCTTATGCACAGTGTTTTGTTCCACTCTTGCCGCCCTAGTTTCCGTCATACCGGTGTTATGTTCCTTGATTTCGCGTTCCTTACGGTTGGGTGATTTATGGGACCCCCCTTGACAGTTCGCTTTGAATAAGACTCCTCCGGCCAAGGCCCAACTTTGGTTTACCATTTGCCACCTAAGCCTTTTTCCCCGGGTTTTTCATGAGCCCGAGGGTCATCTTTATTTTAACCCCGGACGGTGCTCCTTCGGTGCTGGTCCAAACTATCGACCGCCGGTGTATCGAAGAGCAACTCTGAGATAGCCTATCGGAGTTTGGACAATCCTGTGCCACGAGAGCGAGATATGTGCAGCTCCTATCGGGATTGTCGGCACATTCGAGGCTGACTTTGCTGGTCTTGTTTATTCTTTGTCGAAATGTCTTGTAGTCCGGGATTCGAGATTGATCGGGTCTTCGGTAGAAGGAATATCCTTCGTTGACCGTGAGAGCTTATAATGGGCTAAGTTGGGACACCCTGCGAGGCTATTATCTTTGAAAGTCGTGCCCGCGGTTATGAGGCAGATGGGAATTTGTTAATGTCCGGTTTTAGAAAACCGAAGTTGACCTTAATTAAAATACACATCAACGCGTGTGTAACCGTGATGGTCTCTTCTCGGTGGAGTCCGGAAGTGAACACGGTGTTGGAGTAATGTTTGGCGTAAGTAGTTCAGGATCACTTCTTGATCGCTACTAGCTTCACGTCCGTGCCTTGCTTCTCTTCTCGCTCTACATTGCGAATGTAGCCACCATGTATGCTGGTAAACGCTTGTCGCAGCTCCCCTCACAACTCTGTCCTTCCTATAAGCTTAAATAGTCTTGATCTACGCGGGTGTGAGATTACAGAGTCCCGTGACTCACAGATTCTACCAAAATAGGTGCAGGTGCGGCGATGCGGTCTGAGATGACACAACCCGAGCTCAAGTGGGAGTTCGACGAGGAACGTGGTCGTTACTATGTGTCTTTTCACGATGATCGATGTAGTGGAGCCAGTTGGGACGATCGGGGATCTGTGTAGCATTTGGGGTATCTTCTTTTATTTTGGTTCGTGGTCGGACCTTGAGTGTAATCTGAATGATGGATGTTTATTTATGTCTTGTGTGAAGTGGCATGTTGTAAGCCAACTATGTACCTCTTTCCCTTATGTATTACATGGGTTGTGTGAAGATTACCTCACTTGCGACATTGCTTTCAATGCGGTTATGCCTCTAAGTCGTGCTTCGACACGTGGGAGATATAGCCGCATCGAGGGCGTTACATACTCTTCCTCGCCAGAGACCGCACCTTCACTTCACGGGTCTTGAACCCCGCCCTCGTACATGGACGTCTGTCGCCGCCGTAGAATAGGTTTAGGGTCGGGTTTCTTTTATTTTTCTGTCCTAATAAAGTTTGAAATGTAATTAAAATCTGTCGTGTTTGCATTAATCTCGGATGGTGTATATGAACTTTCACAATAATATACATATTGTAGGAGTACTAGCAAGATGCCCGTGCGTTGCACGGAAGATCAAGATCTTGTGGGAGAAAAGGATGAATGAGGGAAAGCCTTATACGCAAATGTGGAGAGGAGTGTGGGTAAATTGTCATAGTTTCCTTCCTATCCGTTAGATATAGATCGGACGGCCTATATTGCCGGGATGACAGGCACACCATCATCACCAACTCTGCTTTTTATTGAACGAGACAAATCTAAAAACCCAACTAAGCCAACCTCGGCATATCAGGCGGGAAAAAAGACCCGGCCGCGCCGTTTTAGTCGGGACTACCGGATTACTAGTAGTAGTATCGATGGATCGCGCGAAGCAACATTTTTTTAGGGGACGAAGCACCTAGTTTAAAAGAAAAAAGGCGGTACACTCACAGCACTCCTGTCGCGGTCGCATTGGACCCCACACACATTCGGTCCTGCACACGGCTCACGCCAAGCGGGCGATGCTTGGCTTGCCTCTTCAACGACACATGGACTGCGCACTTGGAGAAACCGACCATCGTAAACTCCCCGCCCACCGGCGAAAAATTCCCCCCAAATTCGATTCAACCGACCATGCGCCCAAAATCCCACCCACACACACACACAAAATTCCCCCAAATTGATTCAACCGCCCTTGGCCAAATATTACTTCCCACCCCCCGTCCCCCTCCACTCCATTCGCTCGCCAAAAGCCGCCCTCCCGCGCGCCTATCACGTCGGCGCCGCAGTTCGTCAGTGGGCCTTGGCGATCCTCTCGCTCCCACTGATGCGCTCTCGTGAGACTGCCGTCCTCTAGCCGCGCCGCCACCTCGCTACGTTCTTGTGGGCGCCACGGCGATCGGCGCCGCCACCGCTAGCGATGTTGGGTAATGGAGCGCCGCGGCGGTCAACTTCTCCCATGGTACAGCGCATTCTAGGCGAGGCCCGTTCATGTCGGTGTGGCGCTGAATGTTAGCTAATAGGCGTTGTTAATCTCATTGTTTGCGAAGTAGTTTACTGTCAATATGCTCTGCTTAAGAAGCTTCCTTGCCTACATTACGCACTCAATCTGCTTAGCTGAGATGGCATGCCAAGGCCGATTAGTTGCTAAAATATCCTGCCATATATTTGATGTGACATAGATTGCCATGGTCTAGTAGCCAATCTGTTAGGTGAAATAGCTCTACACCGTTTTATACTCGATCTTTGTTGCAGCGATGGCCTTCGATAGTTCAATGGCTGTGTGCTCGGCCTCATTGACTGCTGAAATAGCCTGCCATAATTTAGCACTCAAATCTGTTTGCTGAATTAGCTTTACATATATTTCATTACTTAGATTTGCTCGTCCAAATATCTTGCCATAGCTTTAGACATTGACCTAGGTATTTTTTTTCTGGACTTCATAAAAAAGCATATATGTAATATCTAGTAGAAGAACTAATTTGTATGTCTAATAGATGGACAGGGACTTGGATAACTTCGCTTTCGAAGATTCTCGCTGCATATGTCGAGGGGGTTGAAAACTTCATGAACTTTATCGAGCTGAGTACGGTGGTCGAAATCAGATGTGCTTTCTGCCCGATGTAGCAGTTGTATGAATTCAGTTACAAGACCCGGTCAACTCGCATAAAATCATCTACACTTGTATGGGATGTCGGTCACATATACTAGGTGGGTTCATCATGGTGAATATGAGCGTCAATGTTATTGACTACGTGGGAAGCAGTGAGATCACCATCTTGATCTACTGATGCTCGGTGGAAGAGGGCGAGGAGGTGGTGGTGGCGGAGCGATGAGTTTGACCAACATTGAAACAATGCTACTGAAATGCTCGTGCATTCCGTGAACTTTCACCTGCAGAAGAAAAAGCGGTGGGCACGCATGTTGGAACAATGCAACGTTCTTTGTCACCCCGAGGAAATAAGTTGTCGATATTCTCAGCTATGGTCACCTTTCTTGGTGAAGACATCTGAGCGGATGACCAACAAATCATTCGTGCAATGTTGGCTGCTTTTCATAAATCTTTCGAGATCGTCGAGCTGCCACACACCTACTGATAAAATGAAGAATTTCCTTCGATGCGATTGGAATTGGATATGATATGATCCATGTTTGTAAGAATAATTGTGTTACATTCCGGAAGGATTATGCCAACTTAAGTGAATGCCGAAATGCAAATCATCAAGATGGAAAGATGGCGATGTTGTGAAGAGGGTTCCTCATAATGTTCTAAGACATTTTCTAATTACACCAAGATTGCGAGAGGTTGTTTCATGATCTTTGAAACAAGAGAGGACGTCTTGTGGCATTCTAGGAACCAGAGTCTGAGAGATCAGAATGTAATGAGCCATCCATCTCATAGTACCGAGTGGAAAAGCTTCAATGATAAACACAAAGAGTTTCTTGCTGACCCGAGAAACATTAGACTTGGCTTAGCTTGGATGGATTTAACCCATTTGGCCACAGGCGCCACATATAGCATGTGGTAGGTGCTTGTTATCCCTTCTGACATGCCTCCAAATGTCTGCACCAAAGAATCAAACTACATGATGGCCTTGTTCATCCCAAGTCCAAAAAGTCACGGAAAGGATTTTTGATTTGTTCATGGAGCCTCTGTGGAGGAACTTCTTGACTATGGAAGAGTGTTCTCACTCGAGACCTATATAGCAGCCCACCGGCTGATTTCTTTACTGCGATGTTGTTGTAATTTGGTGCATCCATGATTATCCGGCTTTGGGCACTATGCCGAGGCGAGCTACACATGGTTACAATGCATGTGTTCCTTTGTGATAGGAATCATTTGTCATCACGCAATACTTAGCAAGATCTGTTACATTGGACACCGCCGCTTCCTTGCCAAGGACAAGCCGCATCCTAGAAAATACGAAGACATGTGTTCAATGCAAAGCATGAAAACCGTGATCGCCAAAGAGGCTCACCGCCGATGAGTTGCAAGTGGAATTAGAGAAGGTCGGGCATATTACACCAGGAAACCATCCACGTAATGGTAGCGGAAAAGGAAGCGTGTACGGTGAAGGAGAGATTATTGTTTACCCGCAGGTCCACTTTGTGGGACTTGGAGTATTGGAAAGATTTGGATCTGCGGCATAATCTTGATGTGATGCACATCGAGAAAAATATATGTAATGACATTATCGGCACACTTCTTAACATTGAAGGCAAGGCGAAAGATACCTTAAAATCTAGGATTGATTTGACACACCTAGGTATCGGAAAGGATTTGCAAGTGCAAGATGAAGGTAAACCACGGGATATGGCACTAGCTGTGTCGTCTTGGACAAGGTAAAGAAAAGAATTACGCAAGGTCACATCACGTGTGAGATTCCCACATGGATTTGCTTCCAACCACGAAAGGAGAGTCAATGCAGATGGAAACAAGGTACAAGGGTTGAAAACTCATGACTGCCACGTCCTACTTCAAAGGGTTTTACCTGTTATCCTTAGAGGATTGGGCATACGACTTATATAGAAGCGGTTCTGAGTTGGGAAAATTCTTGAGGGAACTCTGCGGTAGAAATATCGAGGATAGATGCTTTGGAGAGTCTTAGAGACAAGATACCAACTATCCTATCACGACCTTGAGAAGATATATCCTCCAGCCTTCTTTGATGTGATGGTGCATTTGGCTGTTCATCTACGATGAGGCACTACTTAGAGGTCGATGACAGTATGGCTGGATGTACCCTATTGAAAGGCGGCTAGGCACTTTCAAGGGCTATGTTAGAACAGAGCTAGACCCGAGGGTTCCATTGCGAGGCGTACATTGCTACTGAAGTGTTGACATTCTGCTCAAAATACATTGAAACAAATTTGATCAGCTTAGCAAAGAGGTGGGTGAAGACAATCCCGGGCTCAATGTTTTCGATTATTACATTGAGTTACAAGGAAGAGTCGACAAGAGTACAAACCTAAAGATTTGGACAAAATGGTTTGGTATGTGTTGAATAACTATCCTGAGATACTACCTTATATCAAGTAAGTGCAGTACTACAGCTTATACATCGTAATCTACTAAACTTGCAGCACATTCTTATATATTTAGATGTTTGACGCGATCACTATGTTGTGCGGCATCTACAAAGAGGAATTCTTGCCGCCAAAATCCAAGAAACATTGACAAATTGGTTATGGCAGGATTTGCGAAGTGGTTCAAGAACCATGTAAGCTTTTGAAGTGCCTTTGTCGGTTTTTAATATATTGAGTACATAAGATGATCAGCTTGTCTATTTTCTAACCATAGGTTAAGAAGATGCGGGAGGATGGGCAGGCGATTGATGATGCCCTTTACTCACTAGCAATGGGTCTGATACTCGGGTAAGACATTATGAATCTTGCGTTGTTGGAGATGTGCGCTACAACACCCTTGCGAAGACGAAGCGGGGAAGACACAAAAGCAGTGCCATCATGAGCACGGATCGTGTGACAAAGAGACAAGCTGAAATGTATGCTAACATAACAGACATTGTTCGATTTGCGATATATCTCGATTCGAGGATCATCGGTGTGTGGTTACTGTTGTCTTTATCGTTGGTATAACTTTGTTTCCGGGATCGCAAAACCGAGCTAATGATTATTTCAAATCCATCAATGTCAAGGCGGCGTGCGGACCAACGAGCCTTTTATTTTGGCAATCAAGCAACACGGATATTTTTCTTGGAAGACACATTTGCGTAGCGATGACTGGAGAGTATTGCAAAGGTTTGAGCGAGAGGAATTCGTTTAATGAAGTTGCACAACAAGATGATGCTTACTTGCTCACGATGTACAAGATAACACAGATGTTCCTAATATCTTTGAGAACCATCACGTCAATGACGCCTTGGTGAAAAGATTGCTGTCGTCTTTGTGGACATACAAGAGTTGATCAAGAAGAAGCCAGCGTTAGGGGCGTTGAGGATGAAGAAGAAGAGCGACACCGTGGGGAATTCACGATTGACCGATACACATGGCGAAGATGTTGGCGCTGCTGCTGCGGATGATGATTACATTGCTTTTGTCATATTTGCTGTCGGAAGGCGTTTTTTATCTACTATGTGAAATTGTGTTTGCTATGACAAGCTGAAACACGATGAACATATTGTTTAGTATTTCTTTGCTGAGAACATCACTAGTTATGTATGCTGATTGCATGATAACTAAAGCAGGATGACATTGTTGTTTAGTTGTACTCATATTTGGGCTGTGAAACTTGAATTTGATGACATAGTTTCTTGTTGGACTGCAATTTTCTCGGCGTCTTGAATGAGAACAAAGCTGACCGAACCGGGGCCTCCGCTATTTATTTATTTATATGAGCAAAAGGGGATACCCCCTGATTTCTGTTAATAGAAATCATTAGATGTTCACAACACTACGCCCAGCCTGCTACACATGTTTCATTCATTACTAGTGTAACGCCCCGGATTCGATGCGCCAGGTGTCCGTAAGTTATTCTCCGTCTTTGCCATGTCATCATCTGCATTTCATATCATGTCATCATGTGCATTTCATTTTGCATAGGTGTTCGTCTCTTGCATCCGAGCCTTTTCCCCGTTGTCCGTTTTGCAATCCGGCGCTCCTATGCCCTCCGGCGTCCCCCTTTTTGTCTCTCGTTGTGAGCGGGTGTTAAACGGTCTCGGAATGGACCGAGGTTTGTCAAGTGGCCTTGGTATAGCACCGGTAGACCGCCTGTCAAGTTTCGTGCCATTTGGAGGTTGTTTGGTACTCAAGCGGTTAGCAAGGTAACCATAAAGGCCTCTTTGTGTGCAGCCCAACACCCCTTCAAAGTGGCCCAAAACCCAGCAAACTCCCTCCATACTCTCGGTCGTTCGATCACGATCGTGTGTGGCGAAAACTGCGCCATTTGGAGTCTCCTAGCTCCCTCTACCTATAAATAAGCCCCTCCCTCCAAAATTCGCGGATGAAAATCCCCCGAAACCCTAGATCTCCTCCCTCTCCGCGCCGGACACGTCCGGACCCCGCCGGACATGTCCGCGCCGCCGCCCCCGTCGAACCCGTGCGCGCCACGTGTCCCACTGAGCCCCGTCCGCCCATGACCCGCGAGGCCGGATCGAGCCAGCGAGCCGCGCGCCGCCCGTCTGCCTCCGGGCCCGCGCCTGGCGCCCGTAGCCCGCTCCGCCCGCGTCGGCGGCGCCTCGCCCGCGCCTCCCGCTCCGTCGCGCCTACACGAACGCGGCTCTCCGCCCGCCAGCGTCGACCGGCGCCGCCGTCTGCCCCTCGCCCGCGCCCGAGGCGTCGCCTCCGGCGCATCCGGCGCCCGCCACCGTCACCTCCGGGCAGCGCCCGTATCGCGCCTGCGCGCCCGCGCCAGCTCCGCCCGCCAGCGACCCGCCGCCCGGCGCGTATCGCCGCCCGCGGCCCTTCCCGCCCAGCAGCGGCGCCGCCACGCGCCTCGCTCCGTCGCGCTTTGCCGAGCGCGGCTCTCCGCCCGCAGCGTCACGGCCGCCGCCGTCCGCCCTACGCTTCGCGCCCGAGGCAGTCGCCTCGGCCGCATCCGCGCCAAGCCCGCTTCCTCACGCCCGCGCCTCCCTCCGGTCGTCCCGGCGGATCCAGGACGGGCGGCGGATCCGCCTCCCGTAGCGTCTCTCTTCATCCCCGGCCGCCGCAGCCCCGTCTCCGGCGAAACTCCGGCGAGCCCGCCCAGATCCAGATCCTGAGGTTGCCCCCATTTTCACCAAGTCCCCGAGTATTTCAGTATTTTCATGCCATGTTCATGCCATCGTATCTCTGCACCCGTAGCTCCGTTTTGTGCGTATAATATATCAAATTGTTCGTCTCGACGAGTACTTCATTTAATGCCATCGCATCATGTTCATTGAGCTCATCTTAATGCCCTAATCATCGTTGCAAGACTGCTATATGATGTTAATCTGCTGAAACTGTTATAACTTGATGATTTGTCATTTTTGTTGCATTTGATGTGTGCATCCTATGAGTATGAGCTCTACATGTGTTTTGTGCTATGTCATGCCATCTTTAGAGGGGTGCTATCCATATATTTTTGTGATTCCTGTAGTGAGTGCATCAACCTTGTTAAGTAGGGTACTTGCTGTTGCTGTTTTGCATGTCTGAATCTGCTATATCATGATGCTATGGTAACCTGCTTCTACAAGTCATTCTATGCATAATCTGGAGATGTTCACTAAGGATGTTTTGTTATAAATGTCATGCTCTATCCATCCATGCCCCTGGTTGTATTTATAGCTTGCTGTAGCTTGTAGTAATCTTGCTCTCAAGTAGCTAAATAATATTGCTGTCAGCCTGTTAACATTAAGTTCAATGTTGCCATGTTTGCTGTTAGTGATCCTTGCACCCTATGAACTTTCTCTTACCATTCTTAGCTTCATAAACATGTCTTCTTACTGTGAGTTGCCTTGCCATGCCATGTATTGCTCTGTGGTGAGTGGTTCAAGCTCACCAACATGTCTACTTATTGTTGTTCCTGCCATGTATGAGTCATATAACTTGCCATGTTTACATGGGTGCTATCATATCTTATGATCCTTTTTGGCTTATGGTCATTAAAGGACTTTTGTTCTATGCAATTAGTAGATTCTTTCCATGTCTTTGGTTGCCATGATAAGTTCCTGCAGCATTTTGTTTGATAGCTCTGAACTTTGCAACCTGATGTTATTTCTGCTAAAGTCTGAAACTGTTATTATTTGCAATCTTGCCATGTGTGTTTGAGCATGTTCTAGTGATTTCTGGAGATAGCTCAGTGTTCTTGTTTTGTCATGCTTTACCTGTAGCTTCATATGCCTAGTTGCTGTTTTGGACAGATTGTTGTCATGACTTGTATAGAGTGTATGTGTTGAACCGTTGCTCCGTTTTGAGTGTGCTCTATATGAAACTTGCTTGATTTTGCATGTAGCTTCATATTATCTTGTTGCATCCATGTTTTGAGGTGTTTTCTTGATGTTTGTATGCATTTTGCATCAATGCCATGTTTAACTTGTTTTGTTCATATCTTCTAGGCCGTAGCTCCGAATCTAATGAACTTTATATGTAACTTGACTAGAATTTCGTGTAGATCATCTTGGTGCATCTTAACTGGCTGTTTAACAACTTGAACATAAGGTTTATTCAGATCTGGACCAATTTCGAAATTTGCATATGAGGACTTACCGTAATTGTTCTATGTTGTTCCCGGCCTCATTTAAACTTGCTTTGATGTGTTGCTCTTGTTTGCGTCATCTCTTGCCATGAGTAGCCTTATCTAGCCTTGCCATGCATCATGTTTGTTGTGCATCTTGTCATGTTCATGTGTAGTGTGTTTACCATGTTGTGTGCTTCTTCTCGATAGTTCCCGTTTCGTTGCGATCGTGAGGACTCGCTCGTCTACGCTTGGTTCGGCTTCATCCGTTCGTCTTCTTCATGGACTCGTTCTTCTTCCTAAGCGGGATTTGAGGCAAGATGACCGTCACCTTGGATCTCATTACTATCATTGCCATGCTAGTTGCTTCGTTCTTTCGCTATGCTGCGCTACCTATCATTTGCTCTTCAAGCCTCCCAATTTGCCATGTCAGCCTCTAACCTTTGCACCCTTCCTAGCAAATTTTTGTTTGGCTATGTTACCGCTTTGCTCAGCCCCTCTTATAGCATTGCTAGTTGCAGGTGAAGTTGAAGATTGCTCCATGGTGGACAGGATTTTGGTTGGGATATCACAATATCTCTTATATTATTAATGCATCTATATACTTGGTAAAGGGTGGAAGGCCCGGCCTTATGCAGTGTTTTGTTCCACTCTTGCGCCCTAGTTTCCGTCATATCGGTATTATGTTCCCAGTTTTGCGTCCCCTAACGGTAGGGTGATTCTGGGACCCCCTTGACAGTTCGCTTTGAATAAAACTCTTCCAGCAAAGGCCCAACCTTGGTTTTACCATTTTCCTCACCACCACCTACTTTTTCCCTTGGGAGTCGCTCTCTCGAGGGTCATCTTTATTTAGCCCCACGGGCGGTGCTTCTCTAAGTGTTGGTCGAACCGGAACTGCCTGTGAGGCCACCTTGAGGCAACACGAGGGCTGGTTTTACTCGTAGCTAGTCTCATCGGTGTTGCCACGAGAGCGAGATATGTGCAGCTCCTATCGGGATTGTCCAGCGCATCGGGCGGTCTTCTTGGTCTTGTTTTATTCTTTGTCGAAATGTCTTGTGGCAGGATTCCCGGACTGATCGGGTCTTCGGGAGAAGGAATATCCTTCCTTGATCGCGAGAGCTTATCATGGGCTAAGTTGGGACACCCTGCAGGGTTTGAACTTTCGAAAGCCGTGCCGCGGTTATGTGGCGAGATGGGAATTTGTTGATATCGGTTGTAGTAAACTTGAAGTAAACTCTTCTAAAATACACCAACCGTTAATGCGTAACCGTGAGTGTCTCTTTTGGGGTTGATCGAGAGGAGAACACGGTTTTACGGGTTATGTCGACATAAGTAGGAGTTCAGGATCACTTCTTGATCATTACTAGTTGTGACCGTTCCTTTGTTTCTCTTCTCGCTCTCATTTGCGTATGTTAGCCACCATATATGCTTAGTCGCTGCTGCAACCTCACCACTTTACCCCTTCCTTTCCCATTAAGCTTTGCTAGTCTTGATACCCATGGTTATGGGATTGCTGAGTCCTCGTGGCTCGCTGATTACTACACCACCGATTGCGGTACATGTTTGCGATGATCATGGCCAGAGCGATGTTGCTTGTTTTGGAGTTCTTCTTACGCTTCTTGATCGGGGATAGGTTCCAGGTCGGCAGCACTGGGCTAGCAGGGTGGATGTCGTTTGAGTTTACATTTATGATTCATCCGTAGTCGGATGTTGATCTTGTATGTGGTATTGTTGTATTCATGTGACATTGTATGTTTTGGATGTATCCCCACTATTATGTAATGTAGCGACCCGACCTCAGACGGTCAAGCCTCTATGTTTCTGTGCCATCCCTGCACCAGTATGCTGGCACACACAGTACATCAATGTATATATCAAAGTGCAATCACATGTATAAATAACGTAAAACTGATATATACCTCATAAGTCACGGTGAAACAAATAGTCGGGTATGGAGTCCCATCAGCGCCATCGGCAGGTTGAGTGTAGACCGTAACCCTGTATCGTAACTCTTACTCGTCGAAGAAAATCCTGCAACATGATACGTTGCAGCCGTGTAGAATCGATTACATTGAATGTACCCGGCAAGATCACAACATGAGAAAGCAGATGATAAAACTATACTATATGCAATATGGCTTTGTGGCTCTGTGTCTGAGTTTTGTTTGCGTAAAAGCTGATTTTATTTTTCCCTACATCAAAGGAATAAATGAAGTCTGTACTATGGAGTTTTCTATCATGACATGGTTCCGTAACCCGATGTCTCATAGCCCAAATCATCATAAGTTGCCCACAATTAAGTTATCGGTCCGGTGTTGAGAGTTCCGAGATAGATCCAAGTCCGGATGCTCAAATTGTCCGTAGCAGGGGACACGGCTGTCGATTAGGTTTTAACCCTCTGCGAGAGGTTTGTACACTTTACCCGCAAGATTCGATCCCTCTTTTACGTTCTCGCGCCGGGGTGTTTGAGAACAAGATGACCGAAACATGGTCTTAGAAGAGTTCCTCGACCACTATCCGGTGCTCATCCAATCCTCTAGTAGTTCTACATCTGCTAGCACCGTCGGCCAGTCACAACTAAGGTCAACCAAGCGAGCCCATAATGACTTGCGGTTGCACAGGTAAGCTTCCGGGCATGAAGTATTCTTCCGTCTCTTTGAGTCTGGGTGAAGCTTTCCGCCAAGATGTCATGGCGGCTTCTCCATGCATCCCGACCAACCACTTGGTTTCTCCGGTGCCCGTCAACAAATCCTTCACCCAGTGAGTGTGTATTGAATTCTTGTCTCGAGTCTTGAAGTCTTGAGGCCTTGAAAATGCAGTCCTTGCAGATGCCATCATGGAGTTATGCGTCATTGGCGTAGAGTCCTCCTTCTTCACACCACTCTCGAGCACTCATACCAACCCGTCTACTATAGCGTAGCATAAAAAAAATAGCGTCCGGGCTTGGTAACAGGGTGATGGGTTCTTACCTCATGCATACTACTCAACTTCAAGAATCAATAACACTACTGGAAGTGGTTGCAAAGATGCCACTAAATGCAATAAACCATAGGTATGAAAGCATGGTCAAAGTGAACTTGCCTTGCTGACGATCTTCGAAAACTAGGGACTCGTGGTAGCAAGCTTCGCACTCCGGAAATTCTACCGAGGCAAACAATAACCATAATAAGCACATAGTAAATGATTCACTTAACACAATAGCATAGTAACATAACACACCAAAACAAGCGAATCAAAACCCAAAGGAAAACTTCGAAGAAATCCAACTCAAGGTTTTCCTACTTCAAGCAACAACTAAAAATAGTTTTACATAACAAAAATTTTCTTAACAGAACCTAAGCATGGGTTTATGCTACCTAACAGAAAAGAATTCATCATGCAACTAGGAGCAAAAGAATCACTTTAAAATCTATTATAAAACTCCTATTAGGCCTAAAGCAATTTCTAATAAGAAAAATAAAATAAAAGTTTTATTTATTATAAATAAAATTTCATGCTCTAAATTTACAGAAACTAATCAAGAATAAACTATCTCTCATGAAAAATAAATTAATTTGCTAAATAAAACAATAGGAAAACAGTAGCTAGTTAATTAATTAAGAATAACATGATTCTGATTAAAACTAATTTTTTTATAAATCCTAAAATGCCCAAAGAAATTCCTATGGTTAGGCAATGTCAAAACAAAGTTGTGACAAAAGAATCATTAAAAATAATATTCCTAACTCATTTTATAGCAGATTTACTATTCTGTCTAAATTTAAAATAAAGCAATTTTAAATAATTTTAACATGGATAATTATATTTTCTACAGAAACTATAAGAAATTTGCAAACCAACAAAAAAAGAATCACTTAAAAATATTAAGTAGATTAAAAGATATGAATTTTTCAAATCTGAAACTATTCTGCTAAAACAGAAAATGAAAATAAAGAAAAAGCGGCCTAATGGGCCTAACTAGCATACAGGCGTAATATAACTAAACGGGCCTAGGGTTTAAAACGTATCGGCCGGTTTAAATAAAAACCTAACTAACCGGTCTAAACCGGAATAAAACCCGGTTTTATTTGAACTAACTTACCCCTTCGGGGGTTCTAATCTACGCCGTCCGTTCGGGATCTAACGGCGAGGGGGAACTGTTGGGGAACGTTGCAGAAAATTAAAATTTTTCCTACGGTTTCACCAAGATCCATCTATGAGTTCATCTAGCAACGAGTCATGGGAGAGTGATTTCATCTACATACCACTTGTAGATCGCGTGCGAAGCGTTCAATGGAGCAGGGTTGATGGAGTCGTACTGGTGATTCGAGGATCACCGATGGCCTAGTGCCGAGCGGACAGCACCTCGCGTTCAACACACGTGCAGGGCGGATGGCGTCTCCTCCTTCTTGATCCAGCAAGGGGAAGGAGAGGTTGATGATGATCGACGCGGCAGGCGTGGTGGTGGATCTGTGAGAACTCGGCGGGGCCCGCTAAGCAACTACGGGAGGAGGAGGAGGTGTTTCGAGGGAGGAGGGAGGCTCCAAGGCTTATGGGTGCGGCCACCCCTCCCTCCCTCCTTTATATAGGTGCAAAGAGGGGAGGGCGCAGCCTTGCCCCTTCCTCCAAGGAAGGGTGCGGCCAAGAGGGAGGAGTCCATCCTCCGAAGGCACCCTGGAGGTGCCTTCCCCTTGAACTCTCCCTTTTCTTATCCTTAGGCGCATGGGCCTCTTGGGGCTGGTGCCCTTGGCCCATATGGGCCAAGGCGCACCCCCTACAGCCCATGTGGCCCCCCGGGGCAGGTGGACCCCCCCGGTGGACCCCGGACCCCTTTCGGCACTCCCGGTACAATACCGATAATGCCCGAAACTTTTCCGGTGACCAAAATAAGACTTCCTATATATAAATCTTTACCTCCGGACCATTCCGGAACTCCTCGTGACGTCCGGGATCTCATCAGGACTCGAACAACATTCGGTTTGCTGCATACTCATATTCATACAACCCTAGCGTCAAGAACCTTAAGTGTGTAGACCCTCACGGGTTGGGAGACATGAGACATGACCGAGACGGCTCTCGGGCATTAACCAACAGCGGGATGTGGATACCCATGTTGGCTCCCACATGCTCCTCGATGATTTCATCGGATGAACCACGATGTCGAGGATTCAAACAACCCCGTATACAATTCCCTTTGTCAATCGGTATTTTACTTGCAGAGATTCGATCGTCGGTATCCCAATACCTCGTTCAATCTCGTTACCGGCAAATCACTTTACTCGTACCGTAATGCATGATCCGTGACCAAACACTTGGTCACTTTGAGCTCATTGTGATGATGCACTACCGAGTGGGCCAGTGATACCTCTCCGTCATACGGAGTGACAAATCCAGTCTCGATCCGTGTCAACCAGCGGACACTTTCGGAGATACCTTTAGTGCACCTTTATAGTCACCCGATTCGTTGTGGCGTTTGGTACACCCAAAGCACTCCCTACGGTATCCGGGAGTTACTGCGATCTCATGGTCTAAGGAAGAGATACTTGACATTGGAAAAGCTCTAGCAAAAGCGAACTACACGATCTTGTGCTATGCTTAGGATTGGGTCTTGTCCATCACATCATTCTCCTAATGATGTGATCCCGTTATCAATGACATCCAATGTCCATAGTCGGGAAACCATGACTATCTGTTGATCAACGAGCTAGTCAACTAGAGGCTCACTAGGGACATATTGTGGTCTATGTATTCACACGTGTATTACGATTTCCGGATAATACAATTATAGCATGAGTAAAAGACAATTATCATGAACAAGGAAATATAATAATAATGCTTTTATTATTGCCTCTAGGGCATATTTCCAACAGTCACCCACTTGCACTAGAGTCAATAATCTAGTTACATTGTGATAAATCGAACACCCATAGAGTTACGGTGTTGATCATGTTTTGCTTTCGCGAGAGGTTTAGTCAGCGGATCTGCGACATTCGGATCCGTGTGCACTTTACAAATTTCTATGTCTCCATCTTGAACATTTTCACGGATGGAGTTGAGCGGCAACTTGATGTGCACTGGTCTTCTTGTGAAACCTGGGCTCCTTGGCAAGTGCAATAGCCCGGTGTTGTCACGGAAGAGTTTGATCGGCCCCGACGCATTGGGTATGACTCCTAGGTCGGTGATGAACTCCTTCACCCAAATTGCTTCATGTCTGCCTCGAGAGGCTGCCATGTACTCCGCTTCACATGTAGATCCCGCCACGGCGCTTCTGCTTGCGGCTTGCACCAACTTCGCTCCACCATTCAACATAAACACGTATCCGGTTTGTGACTTTGAGTCATCGGATCTGTGTCGAAGCTAGCATCGGCGTAACCCTTTCTGACGAGCTCTTCGTCACCTCCATAAACGAGAAACATGTCCTTTGTCCTTTTCGGTGTACTTGAGGATATTCTTGACCGCTGTCCGGTGTTCCTTGCGGGATTACTTTGGTACCTTCCTACCAAACTTACGGCAAGGTTTACATCAGGTCTGGTACACAGCATGGCATACATAATAGATCCTATGGCTGAGGCATAGGGGATGGCCTCATCTCTTCTTTATCTTTTGCCGTGGTGGGGCATTGAGCTGAGCTCAATCTCACACCTTGTCTGAGGCAGAACCCTTTCTTGGACTGATCCATTTTGAACTTCTTCAAAATCTTATCAAGGTATGTGCTTTGTGAAAGACCTATGAGGCGTCTCGATCTATCTCTATAGATCTTGATGCCTAATATATAAGCAGCTTCTCCAAGGTCCTTCATTGAAAAACTTTTATTCAAGTAGGCCTTAATGCTGTCCAAGAGTTCTATATCATTTCCCATCAAAAGTATGTCATCTACATATAATATGAGAAATGCTCTGAGCTCCCACTCACTTTCTTATGTAGCGAGGCTTCTCCATAGAAATGCATAAACTAAGCAACTTTGATCATCTCATCAAGCGAATGTTCTAACTCGAGATGCTTGCACCAGCCCATAAATTGAACGCTGGAGCTTGCATACTTTGTCGACATTCTTAGGATCGACAAAACCTTCAGGCTGCATCATATACTGACTCTTCCTTAAGATATCCGTTAAGGCAGCTGTTTTGGCGTCCATCTGCCATATCTCATAATCATAGTATGCGGCATTTGCTAACATGATTGAGACGGACTTAAGCTTCGCTCTGGTGAGAGAAAGTCTCATCGTAGTCAATCCCTTGAACTTGCCGATAACCCTTAGCGACAAGTCGAGCTTTATAGATGGTGACATTACCATCGCGTCCGTCTTCCTCTTAAAGATCCATTTATTTTCTATCGCTCGCGCCGATCATGGGGCAAGTCTGTCAAAGTCCATACTTTGTTTTCATACATGGATCCTATCTCGGTTCATGGCTTGAGCCATTTGTTGGAATCCGGGCCGCCATCGCTTCTTCATAGTTCGAAGGTTCACCGTTGTCTAACAACATGATTTCCGGAGACGGGGTTGCCGTACCACTGCAGTGCGGAACTTGTCCTAGTGGACCTCTGAAGTTCGGTAGACACTTGATCCGAAGTACCTTGATCATCATCATTAATTCCCTCTTCGGTTGGTGTGGGCATCACGGGAACATTTTCTGAGCTGCATCACAATCCCGTTCAAGAGGTAGTACTTCATCGAAGTTCTACTTTCCTCCCACTTACTCCTTTCGAGAGAAACTCTTTTTCGAAAGGATCCGTTCTTGGCAACAAAGATCTTGCCTTCGGATCTAAGGTAGAAGGTATACCCAATGGTTTCCTTAGGGTATCCTATGAAGACGCATTTTTCCGACTTGGGTTCGAGCTTTTCGGGTTGAAGTTTCTTGACATAAGCATCGCATCCCCAAACTTTTAGAAAGCAGCTTAGGTTTCTTTCCAAACAATAATTCATACGGTGTCGTCTCAGCGGACTTAGGCGGTGCCCTATTTAAAGTGAATGTAGCTGTCTCTAGAGCGTATCCCCAAAAGATAGCGGTAAGTCGGTAAGAGACATCATAGATCGCACCATATCCAATAGAGTGCGATTACGACGTTCGGACACACCGTTACGCTGAGGTGTTCGGTGGCGTGAGTTGTGAAACGATTCCACATTTTCTTAAGTGTGTGCCAAATTCGTGACTTAAATATTCTCCTCCACGATCTGATCGTAAGAATTTTATCTTTCGGTCACGTTGATTGTCTACCTCATTCTGAAATTCCTTGAACCTTTCAAGGTTTCAGACTTGTGTTTCATCAAGTAGGCGTACCCATATCTACTCAAGTCATCTGTGAGAGTGAGAACATAACGATATCCTCCATGAGCCTCAACACTCATTGGACCGCACACATCGGTATGTATGATTTCCAATAAGTTGGTTGCTCGCTCCATTGTTCCGGAGAGCGGAGTCTTGGTCATCTTGCCCATGAGGCATGGTTCGCATGTGTCAAATGATTCATAATCCAGAGACTCCGAAGTCCATCGACATGGAGCTTCTTCATGCGCTTGACACCAATGTGACCAAAGGCGGCGATGCCACAAGTATGTGGGACTATCGTTATCAACTTTACATCTTTTGGTATTCACACTATGAACATGTGTAACATTACGTTCGAGATTCATTAAGAATAAACCATTGACTATCGTAGCATGACCATAAAACATTTCTCTCATATAAATAGAACAACCATTATTCTCGGATTTAAATGAGTAGCCATCTCGTATTAAACGAGATCCGGATACAATGTTCATGCTCAAACTTGGCACCAAATAACAATTATTAAGGTTTATAACTAATCCCGTAGGTAAATGTAGAGGTAGCGTGCGGCGGCGATCACATCGACCTTGGAACCATTCGGCACGCGCCGTCACCTGCGTCCTTCGCCGGTCTCCGCTTATTCCGCAGCTCTGTTGTGAGTTACAAATATGAGCAGCGGCACGGTATCAAATACCCGGGAGTTACTACAATGCGGCAAGGTACACATCAATTACATGTATATCAAATATACCTTTAGTGTTGCGGCCTTCTTGTCCGCTAAGTATTTGGGGCAGTTCCGCTTCGATGGCCCTTCCCATTGCAATAAAGCACTCTGTCTCGGGCTTGGGTCCATTCTTTGACTTCTTCTTCGGTAACTTGCTTGCGGGTGCGGCAACCTCCTTGCCGTCCTTCTTGAAGTTCTTCTTGCCCTTGCCCTTCTTGAACTTAGTGGTTTTATTGACCATCAACACTTGATGTTCTTTCACGATTTCAACCTCTGCTGATTTCAGCATTGAGAATACTTGAGAATGGTCTTCTCCATCCCTGCATATTGTAGTTCATCACAAAGCTCTTGTAGCTTGGTGGGGCATTGAAGGATTCATCAATGACCGCCTCGTCAGGAGGTTTATGTCCAGGTGGTGACGGTTTGTGCAACCTTGGACATTTTGAGTATGTGCTCCTTGCAGAACTATTTTCCTCCATCTTACAAGCTGTAGAACTTGTCGGAGACTTCATATCTCTCGACCGGGCATGAGCTTGGAAAACTAGTTTCAGCTCCTCGAACATCTCATATGCTCCGTGTTTCTCAAAAGCAGCTTTTGGAGCCCGGTTCTAAGCTGTAAAGCATGCCGCCTTTGAGCGAGGGAGTAATCATCAAGATTTAGACTGCCAAGCGTTCATAACGTCTTGGTTCTCTGGGATGGGTGCTTCACCTAAGCGGTGCTTCTAGGACATATTGTTTCTTGGCAGCTATGAGGATGATCCTCGAGTTAGGACCCAGTCCGTATAGTTCTTGCCATCATCTTTCGACTTGGTTTTCTCTAGGAGCAGCGTTGAAATTCATAGTGACATGAGCGTTGGCCATTTGATCTACAAGACATATTGTAAAGATTTTAGACTATTGTTCATGATAATAAAGTTCATCTAATCAAATTATTAATGAACTCCCACTTAGATTAGACATCCCTCTAGTCATCTAAGTGTTACACGATCCGGAAATCGACTAGGCCGTGTCCGATCATCACGTGAAGACGGACTAGTTATCGTCGGTGAACATTCTCATGTTGATCGTATCTTCCATACGACTCGTGTTCGACCTTTTCGGTCTCCGTGTTCGAGGCCATGTACGTACATGCTATGCTCGTCAAGTTTAACCCTAAGTGTTTACTGCGTGTGTAAATCTGTCTTACACCCGTTGTATGTGAGCGTAAGAATCCATCACACCGATCATCACGTGGTGCTTAGAAGCGACGAACTGTAGCAGCGGTTGCCGCGATTAGGGAGAACACTTCTTGAAATTGTTCTAAGGGATCATCTTATTTACTACCGTCGTTCTAAGTAAACAAGATGCATAAACATAGTAAACATCACATGCAATTATAAAGTAGTGACATGATATGGCCAATATCATATAGCTCCTTTGATCTTCATCTTGAGGGCTCCATGATCATCCTGTCACCGGCCACGACACCATGATCTCCATCATCATGATCTCCATCATCGTGTCTTCATGAAGTTGTCACGCCAATGACTACTTCTACTACTACTAGCTAACGCGTTTAGCGATAAAGTAAAAGTAAGTTAGATGGGGTTCTTCATTGACACGCAGGTCATACAAAAATAAAGTCAACTCCTATGGCTCCTGCCGGTTGTCATACTCATCGACATGCAAGTCGTGTTTCCTATTACAAGAACATGATCTCATACATCACAATATATATCATCATTCATCACAACTTGGCCATATCACATCACATAACAATTGCTGCAAAAACAAGTTAGACGTCCTCTAATTGTTGTTGCATCTTTTACGTGGCTGCAATTGGGTTCTAGCAAGAACGTTTTCTTACCTCACGAATAACCTGGCGTGATCTTGTCAACTTCTATTTACCCTTCATAAGGACCCTGTTCGCCGAATCCGCTCCAACTAAAGTGGGAGACAAACACCCGCCAGCCACCTTATGCAACTAGTGCATGTTAGTCGGTGGAACCCGGTCTCACGTAAGCATACGTGTAAGGTTGGTCCGGGCGCTTCATCCCACAATACCGCTGAAGCAAGATAAGACTAGTAGCGGCAAGCAAGTTGACAAGATCCACGCCCACAACAAAATTGTGTTCTACTCGTGCAAAGAGAACTACGCATAGACCTAGCTCATGATGCCCTTTGTTGGGGAACGTTGCAGAAAATAAAAAATTTCTCACAGTTTCACCAAGATCCATCTATGAGTTCATCTAGCAACGAGTCATGGCAGAGTGATTTCATCTACATACCACTTGTAGATCGCGTGCGGAAGCGTTCAATGGAGCAGGGGTTGATGGAGTCGTACTGCGCGTGATTCAGATCACCGATGGCCTAGTGCGAGCGGACAGACACCTCGCGTTCAACACACGTGCAGGCGGATGGCGTCTCCTCCTTCTTGATCCAGCAAGGGGAAGGAGAGGTTGATGATGATCCAACGACGGCGTGGTGGTGGATGCAGCGAGAACTCGGCGAGGCTTCGCTAAGCAACTACGGGAGGAGGAGGAGGTGTTTCGAGGAGGAGGGAGGCTCCAAGGCTTATGGGTGCGGCCACCTCCTCCCCTCCCTTTATATAGGTGCAAAGAGGGAGGCGCAGCCTTGCCCCTTCCTCCAAGGAAGAGTGCGGCCAAGAGGGAGGAGTCCATCCTCCCGAAGGCACCTCGGAGGTGCCTTCCCTTTGAACTCTCCCTTTTCTTATCCTTAGGCGCATGGGCCTCTTGGGGCTGGTGCCCTTGGCCCATATGGGCCAAGGCGCACCTACAGCCCATGTGGCCCCTCGGGGCAGGTGGACCCCAGTGGACCGGGACCCCTTAGGCACTCCGGTACAATACCGATAATGCAGAAACTTTTCCGGTGACCAAAATAAGACTTCCTATATATAAATCTTTACCTCCGGACCATTCCGGAACTCCTCGTGACGTCCGGGATCTCATCCGGGACTCGAACAACATTCGGTTTGCTGCATACTCATATTCATACAACCCTAAGCGTCCACGAGACCTTAAGTGTGTAGACCCTACGGGTTGGGAGACATCTGAGACATGGCCAAGAGACAGCTCTCGGGCATTAACCAACAGCGGGATCTGGATACCCATGTTGGCTCCCACATGCTCCTCGATGATTTCATCGGATGAACCACGATGTCGAGGATTCAAACAACCCGTATACAATTCCCTTTGTCAATCGGTATTTTACTTGCGAGATTCGATCGTCGGTATCCCAATACCTCGTTCAATCTCGTTACTGGCAAGTCACTTTACTAAATACCGTAATGCATGATCCCGTGACCAAACACTTGGTCACTTTGAGCTCATTGTGATGATGCACTACCGAGTGGGCGGTGATACCTCTCCGTCATACGGAGTGACAAATCGAGTCTCGATCCGTGTCAACCCAGCAGACACTTTTCGGAGATACCTGTAGTGCACCTTTATAGTCACCCGATTACGTTGTGACGTTTGGTACACCCAAAGCACTCCTACGGTATCCGGGAGTTACACGATCTCATGGTCTAAGGAAGAGATACTTGACATTGGAAAAGCTCTAGCAAAATGAACTACACGATCTTGTGCTATGCTTAGGATTGGGTCTTGTCCATCACATCATTCTCCTAATGATGTGATCCCGTTATCAATGACATCCAATGTCCATAGTCGTGAAACCATGACTATCTGTTGATCAACGAGCTAGTCAACTAGAGGCTCACTAGGGACATATTGTGGTCTATGTATTCACACGTGTATTACGATTTCCGGATAATACAATTATAGCATGAGTAAAAGACAATTATCATGAACAAGGAAATATAATAATAATGCTTTTATTATTGCCTCTAGGGCATATTTCCAACAGGAACTCCGGTGGCTTACCGGTCGGCGACGGCGACGACGGCTCGGGCGGCGAGTGCTCCGGCGTCTCGGGGTCAGGCGTCGTGAGGAAACTCGGCCGTGGTGCAGACGGGTGAGGTCGGTTGGTGCGGTTGGTGGAGCTCGGGGTGACCAGGCGGCGTGGCGGCGTTAATGGCGGCGGCGCTCTCGAACTCGGCGAAGGCTTTCTTGGAGGGAGGCGTCGGGTGAGGCGGGGAATGAGGTGAGGGGTATTTATAGGCGGGCGGAGACGACTTGGAGGAGGAAGATCCGGGGAGGATCGGGGTGGATCCCGGGGATCGTGGGGTTTCGTGACGGCGCGGAGGGTGGCGTGGGGCGAGGGTAGGTGACGGGTGGGGGCCACCGTCGTGAGAGGAGGCGGGGAGTTGATCGGTCGGCCGTTGAGGAGACTTTCAGGCGAGGGGTCTCGGTCGGTCGTGTTGGCCGGCTCGGCCTGAGTGGGCTGGCTCGGTGGAGTCGCCCAGTCTTGGCTGGGCGGTCGACTGGCTGGCGCCTGGGTATTTTTTTTCCTTTTCTAATTTTATTTTTTTTTAAAAACAAAAACAGAGATAATATATAAAATATAAATATTTTATATAGGACATATATATATCAAAATGATCAGGGGAATATTCCCTATCATTTGAACATTTTTCGAGGGCAAAATCCAAACTTTATAAAAATTCATTTTTTCAAAATTCAAATAAAACTCAAATTTGAATTCAAATTTTTTGGCAATGTTTTTCCTCGATATTTTTGGAGTGTCATGTTTACTCCTCTCATACTTTTTCTCAAGTATTTATCAGGCATAGTTTTGAAAAAATTTCCACTTGCCAAAATTTGGATTCAAATGCCAACAACTCCAAAATCTCTGAAACTTCAAATGCCACTCAAATTCAAACAGAATGCATAGATGCTTAGCTATAATTGTAAAACATTCCAAATAGGAAATTTGGGATGTTACATGTAATGTTGATGTAATGATATCCACCTTGCAAAAGCGTCTTCAAGATGCGCTTCTATCCTTGGTGGGACCTTCGAGTTCCTTTAGGATAGGGTCGCATCTTGGGCGTGACAAGTTGGTATCGAGCCTCGACCGACCTTAGGAGCCCCCTTGATTGATCGTGTAGTTTGGCCGTTGTTGAGTCTAGAAGAAAATTGTTTTCTGAGTCTAGTTATATCGGAGAGTAGGAATTCTTTTTACTCCTCAGCCCCTTCGTCGCTCTAGTGAGGAATCTTGACGTAGGTGTTTTGAATTACTCCTCTTCCCGTTCAAATTTTTCTTTAGTTTCACGCAGTTGGTTTTTCCGATTGTTGTTCCTCTGCTCTTTTTCATCCGGTGCATTTCTCGTCAAGTTGACTCGAGCCTCTTCATCTTTGCGTTCAATCCTCAGTTGTCTTATTTTCCCACCCGTCCACCCTTTTTCTTCTCGGAATCGGAGTACGTAATTGAGTATCCATCCTACTCGTGTGAAGTCTTTGCTTTCTATCCTCATTGTTCTCAACCGGTGTTTTCTCTTCAAGATATTCGTCGATTTCCCCTTCCAAGTTGCCTTTGTTTTTCCCGCCCTCCCACCCTCTTATTCCCGGAGCCTGAGCCTTTTTCGACCATCAATTTCATTCGTGTGGAGCCTCTTGGTCTTCCCTCAATCATTTCAACGGTGAATTCTCGTCTCGTTCGTCATTCTTCATCTCTTTCTTTTCGGTGGATTCAATTCAAGTTTTTCGAGTTGATCACATTCTTTTCCTTGGATCAAGTGTTTTCCACCTTTCGTTAGCCTCTCGCCAATTTATCCTTCGGAGTGTTCAACACATCTCGGGGAGATTCGTCTATGTTTGAATTAATTCGAGGTTATCACCACATTCTAATATTTCAATTGTTACGGTGCATCATCTATCTCTTCAACAATCCTTCGGCGGTGTTATCTATTTAGTGGGCCCTAACCCACGAGGTCTTTCGAGGATCTTACGACTCTTCTAATTTCCCGGAGTTATTCTCAATTCTTTTCAAGTTGTGGCGTAAGAATGGATTCCATCAGTCACATGCCTTCTCCAAGATCGCTTTCTAATTCTTTTCATCTTTGGGTCAACCCTTCCTCTTTTCATTCTCCCGGAGTATCTCAATAATTTTGTGGTGTTTCTCGTCGTCCTTGAAGACCGAAGTAGAGTTTCTCTTAAATCTTGTCCGTTCCCCCGGAGATTCATGGTGCTAGCTCGATGTTATTCTATCTAATTGTTTCCAGTAGTGCAATTCTTTTCATCCATCCGGAGTATTTCAGGAGTTGCATTCTCTCTCGATCATCCGGAGGCCATCTTTTCGGAAGATTTCTTCGTTCCAAGTTTTCAAAGGCGTTCTCCAATTATTCTATATCCGTGCCCCTTTCGTTCATCTCAATATTCTTCCGGTGCTGCGTTCAAGCGTTCATTAATCAGTTCGCGATCTCTTCGATCTCTTTTCTCTAAATTCCCTCAAGTATCTTCGTGCTTTTCTAATTCTTTCCGTCGATCCGTTCTCTTCTCTTTGTTCATTTTCATTTTCACGGTGGTTCGTTGAAGATTTCTTTTCGGTTCATTCGTTCTTTCGAATCCTACAGGTGGTTCATGAAGATTTTCTCAAGTTTTGTGCTATATTTTCCCCTTAATCATTTTCAAGAAGAATAAGTAGTATGCAAAATCTATTGTTTGTCATCAATTTAATTTGATGAAGGATAAGCATACAATAAATCTTATTCTTATTTCATCCAAGTGAGTAATACCTTCCTTCGGAGTTTGTTCTTGAGGAATAAATTCTAGTTCCAAGTGCTTTCATCTTTTCTTTTCCGGAGTTCAAATTTTCTCGGCCATTTCGTCGGAACCTCCATCTAAATAATCGCAAGGCTCATCTTATTCTTTCTTCCTTCGTTCTATCTCATCATCCTTTTTGTCATCGGAGTTCTTCATGGTGGTTCTTCATGATTTAATTCATTCTCTCAAGAGTTCATCAAGATTCTTGTTGGCGGAGTTCAAGTATCTTTTCTTCTCGTATCTCGAAGTGTAATTAATTCTCCGTATTCTTTTGAAGTGGAGTTTTGCATTTCTTCGTTCTTCTCAGCTATCTAATCATTTCCATTTGTGGCGGTTATCACCTTTATGATTTTGAGAGGTTATTCATAAGTCCACAACAGGCAATTCTTTGTTGTTGTTGATTTTCTCAACAACCCGTTCAATCTTTTCTTCGCAAGGATGCTTTGCAATTCATTCGTCGAAGAAGTTGTCATTTTCTTCTCCGTTCTTTTCATTCAACTCTTTCAATTCTTTCCGGAGGTTTTGTGTCATGTCTTCATCAAGTTCCATCCCATCTTGAGAAGTTCTTGTTCTATTCCTTCCATGTTCAGCCGGAGTGCTGCCTAAATCCTTCCAGTCTTGTTCGTTTTCTTATCTCGTTCTAACCGGAGTGGTTTCATAGTCTATCTGATTCCGCGAGCTTTCAATTCTCGTCATTCTCGTCGTTTCTCTCTTCTTCTCGTGTGCTCTCGATTCTTTGCTTCTTCTCTTGCGTTCTTGTTTCACCTCATCCCTTTTCCCTTCCGTCTCGGTCCTAAGATCTCGGGACGAGATCTCTTGTTAGTGGAGGAGTGTTGTAACGCCCCGGATTCGATGCGCCAGGTGTCCGTCAGTTATTCTCCGTCTTTGCCATGTCATCATCTGCATTTCATATCATGTCATCATGTGCATTTCATTTTGCATACGTGTTCGTCTCTTGCATCTGAGCCTTTTCCCCGTTGTCCGTTTTGCAATCCGGCGCTCCTATGCCCTCCGGCGTCCCCCTTTTGTCTCTCGTTGAGCGGGTGTTAAGCGGTCTCGGAATGGACCGAGGTTTGTCAAGTGGCCTTGGTATAGCACCGGTAGAACCGCTTTATCCAAGTTTCGTGCCATTTGGAGGTTGTTTGGTACTCCAACGGTTAACCGGGTAACCGCAAAGGCCTCTTTTGTGTGCAGCCCAACACCCGTTCCAAAGTGGCCCAAAACCCAGCAAACTCCCCTCCATGCTCTCGGTCATTCGATCACGATCGTGTGGGCGAAAACCGCACTCCTTTTGGAGTCTCCTAGCTCCCTCTACCTATAAATAAGCCCCTCCCCCCGAAATTCGCGGATGAAAATCCCCCGAAACCCTAGATCTCCTCCCTCTCCGCGCCGGACACATCCGGACCCCGCCGGACATGTCCGCGCGCCCGCTAACGCCCAACCGTGCGCGCGCCACGTGTCCCAGCGAAACCCCGTCGCCGCGGCCCGCGAAACCAGATCGGGCCCAGCGAGCCCGTGCCCCGCCACCGTCTGCCTCCGGGCCGCGCGCTGCCCGCGCCCGTAACTCGCCCGCCAGCGACCCATGCCGTAGCCGGCGCCCGGCCGCCGCTTGGCCCGCTCGCTTCAAGGCCGTGAGCGCCCTCGCCCGCGCCTCCCGCTCCGTCGCGCTTGCCCAGGCGCGGCTCTCCGCCCGCCTCGTCCCAAAGCGCCACCGTCCCGCCTCTGGCGCCTGAGGCGATGCGCCTCGGCCCGCATCCGGCGCCGCCCGGCTTTCCTTCCGCCCAGCGCCGCCTCCCTCCGGTCGTCCCGGCCGGATCGAGGCAGAGACCGGCCGGATCCGCCTCCCCAGCGCGTCTCTCTTCATCCCGGCCACCCGCAGCCCGTCTCCGGCGAAACTCCGGCGAGCCCGCCCGGATCGAGATCCTGAGGTTGCCCCATTTTCACTAAGTCCCCGAGTATTTCAGTATTTTCATGCCATGTTCATGCCATCGTATCTCTGCATCCGTAGCTCCGTTTTGTGCGTATAATATGTCAAATTGTTCGCTTCGACGAGTACCCCATTTCGTTCCATTGCATCATGTTCATTTGAGCTCATCTCAATCCCCTAATCATCGTTGCAAGACTGCTATATGATGTTAATCTGCTGAAACTGTTATAACTTGATGATTTGTCATTTTTGTTGCATTTGATGTGTGCTTCCTATGAGTATGAGATCTACATATGTTTTGTGCTATGTCATGCCATCTTTGGAGGGGTGCTATCCATATATTTTTGTGATTCCTGTAGTGAGTGCATCAACCTTGTTAAGTGGGGTACTTGCTGTTGCTGTTTTGCATGTCTGAATCTGCTATATCATGATGCTATGGTAACCTGCTTCTACAAGTCATTATATGCATAATCTGGAGATGTTCACTAAGGATGTTTTGTTATAAATGTCATGCTCTATCCATCCATGCCCCTGGTTGCATTTATAGCTTGCTGTAGCTTGCTGTAATCTTGCTCTCAAGTTGCTAAATAATGTTGCTGTCAGCCTGTTAACATTAAGTTCAATGTTGCCATGTTTGCTGTTAGTGATCCTTGCACCCTATGAACTTTATCTTGACATTCTTAGCTTCATAAACATGTCTTCTTACTGTGAGTTGCCTTGCCATGCCATGTATTGCTCTGTGGTGAGTGGTTCAAGCTCACCAACATGCCTACTTATTGTTGTTCCTGCCATGTATGAATCTGTAATATAACTTGCCATGTTTACATGGGTGCCATCATATTTTCTGATCCGTTTTGGCTCATGGTCAGTAAGGGACTTTTGTTCTATGCAATTAGTAGAGTCATTCCATGTCTTTGGTTGCCATGATAAGTTCCTGTAGCATGTTGTTTGATAGCTCTAAACATTGCAACCTGATGTTATTTCTGCTAAAGTCTGAAACTGTTATTATTTGCAATCTTGCCATGTGTGTTTGGGCATGTTCTAGTGATTTCTAGAGATAGCTCAGTGTTCTTGTTTTGTCATGCTTTACCTGTACATCATGTCCATGCCTTTTGTTTTCACGTTGAGATGCTGTAGCTTGTTGTTTGGGTGCTTGCAATATGCCTAGTTGCTGTTTTGGACAGATTGTTGTCATGACTTGTATAGTGTATGTGTTGAACCGTTGCTCCGTTTTGAGTGTGCTCTATATGAAACTTGCTTGATTTTGCATGTAGCTTCATATTATCTTGTTGCATCCATGTTTTGAGGTGTTTGCTTGATGTTTGTATGCATTTTGCATCAATGCCATGTTTAACTTGTTTTGTTCATATCTTCTAGGCCGTAGCTCCGAATCTAATGAACTTTATATGTAACTTGACTAGAATTTCGTGTAGATCATCTTGGTGCATCTTAACTTGCTGTTTAACAACTTGAACATAAGGTTTATTCAGATCTGGACCAATTTCGAAATTTGCATATGAGGACTTACCGGAATTGTTCTATGTTGTTCCCGGCCTCATTTAAACTTGCTTTGATGTGTTACTCTTGTTTGCGTCATCTCTTGCCATGAGTAGCCTTATCTAGCCTTGTCATGCATCATATTTGTTGTGCATCTTGTCATGTTCATGTGTGGTGTGTTTACCATGTTGTGTGCTTCTTCTCGATAGTTCCCGTTTCGTTGCGATCGTGAGAACTCGCTCGTCTACGCTTGGTTCGGCTTCATCCGTTCGTCTTCTTCATGGACTCGTTCTTCTTCCTAGCGGGATTTCAGGCAAGATGACCGTCACCTTGGATCTCATTACTATCATTGCTATGCTAGTTGCTTCGTTCTTTCGCTATCTTTGCGCTACCTATCATTTGCTCTTCAAGCCTCCCGGTTTGCCATGTCGACCTCTAACCTTTGCACCCTTCCTAGCAAACCGTTGTTTGGCTATGTTACCGCTTTGCTCAGCCCTCTTATAAGCGTTGCTAGTTGCGGTGAAGTTGAAGATTGCTCCATGGTGGACAGGATTTTGGTTGGGATATCACAATATCTCTTATATTATTAATGCATCTATATACTTGGTAAAGGGTGGAAGGCTCGGCCTTATGCAGTGTTTTGTTCCACTCTTGCCGCCCTAGTTTCCGTCATATCGGTTATTATGTTCCCGGATTTTGCGTCCCTAACGCGGTCGGGTGATTTATGGGACCCCTTGACAGTTCGCTTTTGAATAAAACTCTTCCAAAGAAGGCCCAACCTTGGTTTTACCATTTGCCTCACCACGACCTACTTTTCCCTTTGGGAGTCGCTCTCTCGAGGGACATCTTTATTAGCCCCGGGGCGGTGCTTCTCTAAGTGTTGGTCCGAACCGAGTTGCCTGCGGGGCCACCTTGAGGCAACCTGAGGGCTGGTTTTACTCGTAGCTAGTCTCATCCGGTGTTGCCCTGAGAACGAGATATGTGCAGCTCCTATCGGGATTGTCGGCGCATCGGCGGTCTTGCTGGTCTTGTTTTATTGCCGTCGAAATGTCTTGTAGCGGGATTAGAGACTGATCGGGTCTTCCGGGGAGAAGGAATATCCTTCGTTGATCGCGAGAGCTTATCATGGGCTAAGTTGGGACACCCTGCAGGGTTTGAACTTTGAAAGCCGTGCCAGCGATTTATGTGGCAGATGGGAATTTGTTGATATCCGGTTGTAGTAAACTTGAAGTAAACTCTTCTAAAATACACCAACCGTGTGTGTAACCGTGAGTGTCTCTTTTGGGGTTGATCGAGAGGAGAACACGGTTTTACGGGTTATGTCGACATAAGTAGGAGTTGGGATAACTTCTTGATCATTACTAGTTGACGACCGTTCCTTTGTTTCTCTTCTCGCTCTCATTTGCGTATGTTAGCCACCATATATGCTTAGTCGCTCTTTGAAACCTCACCACTTTACCCCTTCCTTTCCCATTAAGCTTTGCTAGTCTTGATACCCATGGTTATGGGATTGCTGAGTCCTCGTGGCTCCTGATTACTACACCACCGATTGCGGTACATGTTTGCGATGATCATGACGCGAGAGCGATGTTGCTTGTTTTGGAGTTCTTCTCCTGCTTCTTCGATCAGGGGATAGGTTCCAGGTCGGCAGCCTCGGCTAGCAGGGTGGATGTCGTTTGAGTTTCTGTTTATGATTCATCCGTAGTCGGATGTTGATCTTGAATGTGGTATTGTTGTATTCATGTGACATTGTATGTTTTGGATGTATCCCCACTATTATGTAATGTTGATGTAATGATATCCACCTTGCAAAAGCGTCTTCAAGATGCGCTTCTATCCTTGGTGGGACCTTCAAGTTCCTTTAGGATAGGAGTCGCATCTTAGGCGTGATAACTAGTTTCGACAAAGTGCTCATGTCGTAGCCAATTTGAATACATCACGAGTGCTACATACACTGCAAATACAGAGACAATCATCCTACAGAGCACATCGATTTTGCCCATTATCTTCACAAGCTCTTTCATCTCCTCACTGCTGTCAAGGCCATTCAGCAGTTGTTGCTTGGCCATGATCAGAGGAACTGCATCTTTAACCTTCTGCTCTGCATCTTTCTCTTCTGTCGTTCCTTCAGTTACTTGTCCAACACCCCAACCTACTGGTATTGGGATTCCTCGGCTAACCAAATAATCAGCGTAGTTGCATTCCCCCACATCAGCAACCTCCCAGAAATACAAATCACCCGAATCTTCCCTTTTCTGCACGAATCAAATTGCAAGATCATCAACCAAACTATTAAAAAATCAGCAACTGAAAGCAGCTGAACAACACTTAAACATATTATTACCCCATGATTCGGGCATTTGTAGAAGACTCGGCCAGGGTTGCGGATTGTGGTTGAGACGCGACGGATAACTCTGCGTGATTTGCAGCAGTGACACCACACCAACGGCAGCGGGTTGCGATGAGCAATCGGCTACGTTGCGCATGCCGGCAGGGGTGTGATGAGACCCACAGGCGATGGTACGGGTGGCGACTTGGCGCATATCTGGTTGTTACTGCTTTGAAGAGCGGTGGAATGAGTAGCCGTGGACATGGTTGCTGCGGCGAGCTTACGATGCTAAGCGAGTAACTAGAGAAGAGGAGAAGCGAGCGTTGGATATGTCATTTTCATTACTTGCAAGAGTAGCATAGCACCACATATAGTCATAGTCTAGGTTTGGATTCGAACCAGCTACGTGAGCACGCCTTCTTTCTTTTTTCTAAAACTCGGCAGCGTCTCTTTCTTGGTACACTAGCTTGTTACAGACGCCTTCCCAAGTCTTTTTTGATTTTCTTTCCCTTTTTTGCGAGGAAGGAAGGAGGACAAAATTGAGAGTTCCTCGGACTCGAACCCAAGACCTCTCGGTTGAAAACCAAGGGTGCTAGTCACTTATGTGGTGAACGTTCCCTGTGAGGAGGACGGCAGACGAACGCATTTTCCTCGCAGTTTTCTTCCTATATATAAAAAGGTATGCTACTTGGTGTCCGCTTAGTCAAAAAACGATTGTGCTAACCTTGACCGTTCGATTGACATTCAGCATTATGTCGTGTTTCTTGATCTCTTCTTCCTCGAGCCGCCAAAGCCAAACCAGCGCCAAGGCTGACCGCCTTCGCCTCCCGCCTCCCATGGCTGGTGTGATCTTCCACAGCTCTGCTCGTTTCCCGTCCGAGGCCTCACCATCGTCCTCCGCCTTGGTTACGCTCATTGAGGCGCCGCCCTCGGTGTTGTCAACATGGTCAACAACCGAGAGGAATAAGGAGATGATTGTACATGGTGAGGATGACAAGAGGGACCCAAAGAAGACGCTGATAATTTTGTTTTTTCGGGACGGAGAAGGGTATCAAGTGGGTTGTGCAGGACCCGTGGCCCGTCTAGCCCAAGTTTTATTTCATATGTTTAGCACATGACCAGCCCAATTTGTTTTTGTCCATTCTGAAAAATGGCTAGCCAGCTATTTTGTTTTTTGTAGAATAACAAACATAGGCCTACTTGCTTTTCTACGCCCGTCTTGGGCGGAAATCTTTCAAGGCGAGGAGGATGCATTTTGCCAGAGAAAATGGGCTATAAGTAATAAGAAATGGGCTATAAGTAATAATAAATGGGCTATAAGTAATAAGAAATGGGCTATAAGTAATAATAAATGGGTACGTAAACTGAAATAAATCTGACAAGCAGGCAATTAGTTCCCAAATATTGTTTTCTTTGGATTTTGATATTTTAAATTTCATTGTTTTGTGTGGGTAAAATTTCATTGAATTTAAATTAAGGTATATTTAGATTTAAAATTAATTTGAATCTGGCTAGAAATTTCGGTTGTATGCTTTGTTTGGGACAGATTTGGAGGCTCACTTGTCGGTCTACTAGGTTGACGCGTGTACTTTGGCTTTGTCAACTTAGTCCACAAGCGATTCAAATTTAGTCCACAACGATTTTAGTAGCGAAGTGACCGTTGGATGTTAATCCAACGGCGTCGCTTCTTCCATATCTCGATCTTCTTGCTCCAGCCACCCAAACCAGCTCCGGTGGGAATGCTCCCGCCTCCGTGCTTGTCTTTGCCGCTGCAGCCGCACCCCCACCCTATTTCATTGCTGGCGAGGCCATTCCTCTACTCACCCACACCTCCTATTATTTTCCGACGATGGTAGCCGGACGGTAAGAACCTCGTACTCCCAATCCGCGTGGGCAACCATTGTCGAGTCTTCCCGGCTCCATGTCGTTCCTTACTAGGCCTCGCCGTCGTCACCGCCATGGTGCTCTTTGCCACAGTCGGGTCAACGGGTCAACGAACAACATCCATCGGCCGTGGACTTTACGCCATAAAATAATGATTCCTCCACACGATAGCTGGGACCCACCGGAAGGGCCTTCAGATTTCGTGAAAAGAACATTCCCCCTGGCGACATGCCGGACCCACCAGCTATATCTTCGCACGCAAGGAAGTGCCTCCTTATTACAGCGCCAAAAAATGAATACCCACACTTTGCTAGATGGGACCCACCATAGTGGGAGGATGACTTGTGGGCCAACTAAGTTGACGGGGGCCGGAGGGCTTTGTCAACTTAGTCAATATGAACGATTCTAGCTCCAATGATCGGTATGATGTCCATCCAACGGCCATAGTGCTTCTTCAATCTACGGTCTTCTTGCTCCAAATTACCAGCAAAGGTGTCGGTCGTGGTCGCGTGCTCTCGCCTCTCGTGGCGGTTGTGATGCCGTGGAGGCCTCACCGCCCCCTACTACTCCCACCGCTAGCCCAGGTATCCCTCTACTCACCCACACCCCTCGTTATTCTCATGGGCGACGGTGCAACCTCACGCCCTTCCCGAACCGGTGAACCTCAGATTACTCTCTCCGCTGGGCTATCATTGCTGCGTCTTCCCGGCTCCAAGATCGTCCCCTTCCTAGGCCTCGCCGTCGTCCAGTTCCACCCGCCTTTGGTGCTCTCGGCGCGGTGGTCAACGTGGTCAACGACCAACTTCCATCGGAAGAGCATCTTGTCGTGGAGAGGCTGACAATTTGGGTCCAGCGTCCGCAAGGAAGTGCCTCCTTATTATGCACAAAATAATTATTCCTCCACCGACAGCGAGGGACCCACGGACGGGCCACCTTATTTCCACGAAAAAACGTTTCTCGACCATTGGGACCCACCGGACGGGCCAGCGTATTTCATGAAAGAAACTTACCCCGCGCTGTCAACTTGGACCCACCGGAAGTGCCACCTTATTACGCACAAAAAAATGAATACTCCTCTTGCTAGCTGGGACCCACCATGGTGGGAGGCTGACTTGTGGGCCTACTAAGTTGACTGGGACGGGGCCTTTGTCACTTTAGTCAATATGAACGATTCTAGCTCCAAAGGACTGTGACGATGTCCATCCAACGGGTAGTAGTGCTTCTTCAACCTCACGGTCTTCTTGCTCCGGCCGCCCAAAGCAGCGTCGGTCATGCCGCATGCTCCTACCTCCCGTGGTCGGCTGTCTTGCCATGGAGGCCCCACCGCCTACTATTCCCATCATTGGCCGGGCCACTGCGGCGGACAGCGACCTCACACCGCAGCCAGAACCGGTGAACCCTCGTTACTCCTCTCCGGCGTGGGCTTCCTTTGCCAGCGTCTTCCCCGGCTCCCCGTCGTCCCCTTCCTAGGCCTCGGCCGTCGTCCCACCATCTGGTGCTCTCGGCCACAGGCGTGAGTCGACATGGTCAAGGAAAGACTTCCATCGGACGTGGGTATGCGTGTGGAGAGGCTGACAGCTGGGTCCAGGCCGCAGCAAGGAAGTGCCTCCTTATTACACGGAAAATAATGATACCTCCACCTGACAGCTGGGACCCACCGGCCGGGCCACTGTATTTCGCGAAAAAACGTTTCCCCCTGACTGCTGGGACCCACCAGCTACATCTTCGCATGCAAGGAAGTGCGTCCGGGCAAAAAAACAAAACGATTCGCCCCCCTGACCGCTGGGACCCACCAGCGACACCTTCGCGCGCAAGGAAGTGCGTCCGGACAAAAAAAGAACGATTCACCCACGACTCTGGGACCCACGGACTACATCTTCGCACGCAAGGAAGTGCGTCCGGCAAAAAACGATTAAGCCCACAGGCTGCGGGACCCACTAGCTACATCTTCGCGAGTAAGGAAGTGCACGGCGGTCGGGACCCACGGTCGAAGCGTATGTAGCATTGTCATTATCGTCGTGAACGTGTACATACATCTTGGTCGTTGTAGAGAGGCGCGCACGGGTCGAATTAAGTAGAGGCGCCAAGACGCAGTCGTAGTAGAGGCGCTGCGACGTAGCATGTACACGCACGCATGCCGCGAGGGTGCAAGAAAGAAAATACGGCCACGTCGCATATACATCTGGGCAGGGTCTCAAACGCCTACCGGCGCATACATACATGGCTGGGTCGGAGCGAAACAAGCGTCGTCGTCGTGTTCATGGGGAGCCAACCGGCTGGGTAGGAGCGAAATGCATGGTCATGTTCATCGGGAGGGCTTGGGCCGGAACAGGCGATGAAACGAGGCTGGCGTCTGACACGCTGGAGGAAGCGGACCTCCCTACGTTCGGAACGGGGTCCGTTGATCGGGGAGGGTGTGGCGTCGCGCAAAAAGCGGAGAAAGCGGACCTCCTACGGTCGGCGGGGTCCTGTTGATCGGGAGGGGTGTGGCGTGCCGCATAAAAGCAGGATTTAAACGGACCTCCTACGGTCAAACGGGGTCCTATTGATCGGGAGGGTGTGGCGCACCGCCAAAAGCAGACCGAAACGGACTTGTGTTGGGCCTTCACAGGTCGAAAGCGGGGTCCTGATGATCGGGAGGGTGTGGCGTGCATCAAGCAGGACTCCACGGAGGCTGTTCATCTCCACCGTCGACCTCCTCCAGCCTCCACGGGCTACCGTCGACCTCCTCCAGCCTCCACGGGCTCTGTTCATCCAGCCTCCACCGCTGCGCTACTCCACCGGCTCTTGTTCAACCACCCTCCACGGGCACCCCACCACCTTCTCACGTTCATCCAGCCCTCCACACCACGGGTCTGTTCAACCACCCCTCCACCGTCTCATTCATCCAGCCCTCCACACCACGGGGTCTGTTCATCAAGAGGCAACGCCACCGCTCCTTGTTCATCCAACCCCCCATAGCAACGCTCACTGTTCATCCAATCGATCGGCTTCAGTTAGCAGCAGTAGCGAAGGAATCGCTCCATCGGGTTCAGTTAACAGCCATCGATCGATCCCTCAGGTTCAGTAACGCGTAGCCTGCAATGCAATCGCTTGGTTTTAGTTAGAGCCCAACGCCTCGCTCGGGTTCAGTTAGAGCCAACGTCTCGCACACACGCGCGTACCTGTACAAGAGAAACACGCATCGCTCGGCCCCCGACCTCCCACCGTAACCGACAACTCCCCGAAAATTTCCTCCCCCTTGCTTCTACCACGGTTTTTTCCGTCATGGACGGACCAAAGAATGTCATGCAACTGCGTCTCCGGCCCACCCAGGACGAAAAGCCCATTTTCTGTCATTATTTTTTGTCATAGAAGTAGGAGCCCACCACATCTATGATGATACCGGGTTTTGTCACAATTATCGTCATAGAAGTGTCATATGTATGACAGGAAAAATATTCGTTCGGCCCAAAATGTCACGGATGTGTCTTTTTTTTGTAGTGGCATTCCAAGCTCGTGGCTCGCCTTTCTAATGTTCGACATTGTAAAGATGGTATGCTCCATTGTGGAGAACTCTGGTGATAATGAAGGGACCTTCCCAAGCAGGGGCAAGCTTGTGTGGCTTACATTGATCCACTTTTCGAAAACCAAGTCCCCCTCTTGAAAAGCTCGACCCTTCACGTTTCTGGCGTGGAATCGACGCAAATCTTGCTGATAAATGGTCGACCTGATAAACGCCATCTCTCTTTCCTCTTCTAAGAGATCGACTGAATCCTGCCGGGCCTGTTCCGCGTCTTCTTCAGAGAAGTGTTCGATTCGGGATGTGTTGTGGAGAAAGTCACTTGGCAGAACAGCTTCGGCTCCATAGACCAAAAAGAAAGGGGTTCGTCCGGTCGATCGATAGGGAGTTGTCCTCAAACCCCAAAGAACTGATGGAAGTTCATCGACCCGGTAGCATCTTTAGCGTGTTTGAGATCACGCATCGGTCGGGGTTTCGATCCTTTGAGGATTAGACCATTCGCCCTTTCTCGCTTGCCCATTCATTTGTGGGTGAGCCGGAAGCATGGTCGACTTCATTATTGCCTTGAGAAGCCTTGAACGCTCTAATCTCATCAGAATCAAAGTTCGATCCATTGTCGGTGATGATGCTATGTGGAACTCCATATCTGAATGTCAATTCTCTGATGAAGCTGACAGCAGTGCTGGCTTCGAGATTCTTGATAGGTTTAGCTTCAATCCATTTGGTAAACTTGTCATCGCTACAAGCACATGAGTAAATCCGCTCCTACCGGTCCTCGGCCCAACCATGTCCAACCCCGAACGACAAAGGGCAGGGCGAGGGAATGGTCTTCGTGGCTGATGCGAGGCTTGTGAGACATATCGAGTAGAAGCGGCAACCTTCTTCACATCCGGTCGACTATATCTTTCTCCATTTCATTTGCTCGGGGCCAATAAAATCCGGCTCGGTATGCTTTAGCCACAATGGCCCAAGAGGACGCATGGTGACCGCAGGTTCCCGAGTGGATGTCATTGAGGATCATTCGACCTTCTTCTGGTGTTATGCATTTCTGACTGACCCCAGTCACACTTTCTCTGAACAATTGTCCCTTTATCACCGTAAAGGCCTTGGATCGACGGATGATTTGTCAAGCCTCTTCTTCATCCTCTGGGAGTTCCTTCCTAAGGATGTACCCGATGTAAGGTACTGTCCAGTTGGGAGTGATGACCAGAACTTCCATGATTAGGTCGACCACGGCTGGAACCTCGACTTCAGTCGGATCTGTGGCGCTCTTAGGTTGCGGGGGCTCTTCTGTAAAAGGATCTTCTTGAACTGATAGTGTGTGAATGTGTTCCACAAACACATTGCTGGGAATGGCTTCTCTCTTGGAGCCTATCTTCACCAAATCATCGGCTGCTTGATTTTTCAGTCGGGGTATAAGATGGAGCTCTAACCCCTCAAACTTGTTTTCCAACTTTCTTACCGCATTGCATTAGCCAGTCATGGCTGGGCTTCTGACGTCCCACTCTTTCATCACTTGATTGACCACCAATCTGAGTCGCCATAGACCATGAGGCGACGGACGCCGAGTGAAATGGCCATGCGCAACCCATATAAGAGTGCTTCATATTCTGCTTCGTTATTGGAGGAATCAAAGTGAATCTGGAGTACATATCTGAGCTTGTCTCCTCGGGGGGATACTAATACCACCCCGGCACCCAAACCATTCAGCATCTTGGAACCGACAAAGAACATGGCCCACTGCTCCGAGTGAACTTGAGTCGGCAGTTGCTGTTAGATCCACTCGGCGAGGAAATCAGCTATTGCTTGGGACTCGATAGCTTTCTTTGCCTCAAACTGAATATCTAAGGAAGGATTTCAATCGCCCATTTTGCCACTCGACCAGTTGCATCTCTGTTGTGCAGAATCTCTGATAATAGAGCGTCGCTGACGACTGTAACAAAGTGGTCAGAGAAATAATGTGCAACTTTCTTCGTGGTCATATAAATCCCATAAACAAGCTCCTGATAGTGCGGATATCTACATTTACGGAGTCGAGAACTTGAAACATAATAAACCGGCGCTGAACTTTATAGGCTTTTCTCTCTTCTTCTCGCTCGTAGTAAAATCTTTATCTTGTGACTTGTCCAAAGGCTGCTATATAAAGCAGTAAAGGCTCTTTGCTTTGATTGAGTGACAAGCACCGACTGGGTGGAAAGCAGGGCTTTTAGCTCTGCAAACGCTGCATCAGCTTCGGGAGTCCACTTGAACTTATCTGACTTCTTCATCAGTCGGTAGAGAGGTGGTTCCTTCTCACCGAGCCTGGAAATGAATCGACTTAGGGCGGCCAAACAACCACTAAGCTTCTGGACATCATGCACACGCAATGGGCATTTCATTCGGAGTATGGCACCAACTTTCTCGGGGTTAGCATCGATCCCTCGTTCGGAAACAAGAAAACCGAGTAACTTTCCTCCTCGAACTCAGAACATGCACTTTGATGGATTAAGCTTGATATCATACCTTCTGAGGTTGGCAAAGGTTTCAGCAAGGTCGGTCAGTAGGTCAGAACCTTTGCGTGACTTGACCACAATGTCATCCATGTACGCTTCCACATTCCGACCGATTTGGTGAGTAAACACTTCTGAATCATCCGCATGAATGTGGCTCCAGCGATCTTCGGACGAATGGCATAGTGACATAACGAAGCACCCGAATGGGGTGTGAAAGCTGTTTTAATTTCATCGGGTCCAAGCAGCGGATCTGATGATACGGAATAGGCGTCCAAAAGGACAAGCGGCTCACATCCACTTTCGAATCGACTATCCGATCGATGCAAGAGAGAGAAAGTGATCGCCGGGCAGGCCCGATTGATATGCTTGAAGTCGATGCACATGCGAAGTGAATTGTCCTTCTTAGGGACCATGACAACGTTAGCTAACCACTGGAGTGGTAAATCTCTCGAATAAACTCAGGCTGCGGGGGCCGAGCCACTTCTTCACCGATTTCTTTTCTCTTACATGCGGCGGACCGTCGAAGATGTTCCTTGACCGATTTTATCTTTGGGTCGACTCGCAAACGATGCTCAGCCAGTTCCCTGGGAACACCCGACATGTCAGAAGGTTTCCATGCGAAATGTCCCAGTTCTCACGGAGGAACTAGATGAGTGCTTCTTCCTATTTGGAGTCGAGAGTTGTTGAAATGTGAGTCGGAGCAGCGTTGGGATCAGTCGGGTGGATATGAACCGGTTTTGTTTCACCGGACGACTGAAATGCTGAGTCCGTTGCAGGCTTCTTAGCTCGCAGCATGTCAGGACCGGATTTTCGGGATATTAATTTCCAGAAAATGGTCCTTGTGCTCACCAGCCCCAGGATTACTGTTAGCTCATGAGACACTAACTTGATCTGAAGCTCCAAGAAAATACATAATATGTAGTACAAGACCATTACGGCCTATGAGTACAACACAAGGTTTCTAGTGGTTGATGGCGGAAGCGGTTTGTGGGTCATCAGCGTCTATGGGACTCTGTTTCCCACAGGAACAGCTGACCTGGATAACTCCTATCTTCGCGAGGCTGCTATCACCATTGCATTGGTTCCGGGGTTGTCATCGCAACGCTCCTCTCCATGCAAGAAATCTGGCCAAGACAACAGCCAGGGACAAGCCAGTGAGTACTTTCGAATGTACTCGCAAACACAGGTATAATATAGCAAACGATAATCATGCTCTAAAATATTCTATGATCACAACGTCAGCCACGAAATAAAAATCCATGATGCACGCAAGCAGGTTGTTCATATAAGACATGGATATGTAATCAGAGGGTAGAAATATAATGCACGTCCGAATTATGCAGGCGGCGCCTCGAAAGGACAATAACATAAAGTATGCCTCAGTCGGGCGTCTGAGCGACACCACATAAAGGGCTTATAAAGTAATTAAATAACCAGCATGCCACAGTCGGGCATCTCAGCGACACCACGTAAAGTGCTTATAGAGTAAATAAATAACAAGAATGCCACAGTCGGGCGTCTCAGCGACACCACAGAAAGGGCTTATAAGTAAATAACAAGCAGGCCCGCGATCGAGGCGATACGGCGACACCACATAAAGGGCTTATAAGAAAATAATCATAGTGAATATCCAGGAGGTAGAACCGTCCCAGGGATACTCAATAATTCAAATAATATAATGGGTTAGTCCATAATAACAATCTTATATTTACTAATTGGAGGCACCATACGAGGCTCCATGTTTAACCTCAAAACTAATTAAATTGTCCGTACGATCCCCAAGTTAATCATCCAGAGCCGTCGGATGAGGCCAATTAGGAGTCCTAGGCTGATATCCCACCTATAGCTCTTTTAGGGAAAAAACTAGGTTGTTGTCCCACGTGCAACTCACATTTAACATTAAAACTAAACATATTGTCCATATGATCCCTAAGTTAATCATCTAGAGCCGTCCGATGAGTCAACTTAGGAGTCCTAAGCTGATATCCCCCTATAGCTCTTTTAGGAAAAAAAAAACCTAAGTTGCTGTCCCACGTGCAACTCCTAAACAACAAAAAATATCTCTTTGCAGACCTCTTCCTCCGTCAGTCCTGCCGACGAGAGAAACAGAGCCCTAGCGCCGCTCCTCCTCATCCGGTCGGCGAGAGAAACAGAGCCCTAGCGCTGTTCCTCCTCCTCCGATCCTCTTCCTCTTCCTCCTATCTAATCTGTAGTTTTCACGCATCAATCATCTAAAGTGTTTCAACCAATTTCTTTCTAATCTTCATCCATGTTGAATCTCCACTACCCCAACTCACCAACGATGATGCAATCCATGTTGGCTAAGGTGAAGGCCTTCAATCCCCTCAACTTCAAGACCCGAGTAAACTCAATTAAACTTGGAAGATGCAGTGCAGAAGGAGGCACATCAAACACAGTTAGATTCAGATCAGGCATCCGCCATTGTTGTTGAAGCTTCAGATCAAGTGGTGTAACTATGAGAAGATCGATGGCGCCACCCTACAGTATTAGAGTTTGTCCCAGATCACTCCTATTCTTACATTGCAGGCAAGTAATCCTTATCCTTAAATCTGTGTTGTACTGTACCTTCTGTTATAATCATAGAAGTCCCAATAAATCTTATTAATCAAAAACACATGATTAAAAAAATTGGTACTGTAGATGCCCACCCGTCAGCACTGTACGGAACGAGGAGAACCACCAGAGGTGGTCTGCATCTCCTACAGCAGCAGCACACAATCCCTGCATCAGTGTTCGCACATGTTAGATTGATCCGTTGCTCTTCATACTTTGTATCTCTACATGGTCCAAGTTCTAACCATGCATCAATCTAGCGTCTTCAGTTGATGAATTTATTCCATGATGATTGACTCAATGGAGGAGGTGTACTGACGGCTGTTTGATGTATATTGGGTGCCAACTGCCATCGGAGATGTTGCTAAGGCAAAAACTGCAGCAGAGTAGCAGCCAAGGTATTCACCTTCCTGACACCATTCAGTTCCGTTGCCCGTCACGCCTACTCCTTTCAACGGAAAGTAGGCTGTGTGCTTAAATTATCTGTGTGATGATATATTTACTCATATAATTTTCTTATAATACCCTGTTCAAATCGTTCATGTTATGTTCACAACTTTCAGATTTCAGTTCTTCCATTGATGTTATGGCTTCAATAGAAAATAGTCCTACATTGTGGACAATCAGGAATAGGTGGTACTGCTAATGTTTACTGTGTTACTCTATGATCTGTACCATTTTCTGATTTTTTATGTAACATACTTATATCATGATTTTAGAATGGAGCCGGTAGATGAAAATACACCAATATTTTCTGTTATTTCCTGCAGGAGCTTAAATATACATGTGATCGAGTGTCCAATCTGTATAGATAATTCAGTTGATGAGTTATACTAGGAACCTTTTAGGATATTAGTATATTTTCAGTTCTTCTCTCATATGGGCTATTCACAGTTTTTTTTCAGGTCTATTTAAATCAGAACAAAATCTACTGAACAAATTACCTCTGTATATACTGATGCTTCCCATTGTTCTTTGCTCTCATGAAACACCTATGGGTGAGGCAACATATTTTCCCGTGTATATATCGGCGTTGCTGTTTTAAAAGTTTGACATTGAGGATCTCTTTTACGTGTTACTTCTACACCCTGCTGGGAGCTAAATTTCCTTTCCTATATAAGAACAAATGGCAAGACATACAAGCACGGTTCGTCTCATCTAAACGACAGTTTTGGTACCTTATACCTTTATCCATCTCTCATATCTACGCTTCTGTATACATGAAAATATATCCTTTTTTTACACTCATAAGGCAATCTATCTCTGGCGTAATCTATGGATAATTTTTTTTTGTTCAAATGGTGTAATATGTATAATTTTACTTATTTATGCAAAACAGTTTATTCATTTAAATGTGCTCTTTTTCTAGAGAGAGTGAAAACTGGCCTAGGAAACGTTATATGGGTAGACCAATAAAATAGCTATGTAGTGGTAGTTGGCCAGCAATGATTTATATCGATCCCTAATTAGGTTCGATTTTTCAGGATGTACTTAGTTTGTTTTTCTCATAGGCAGACGTAATTACTGAGCTGAGTTAAAGACTATATGTTCCAGAACAAATTGGATCTACAATTTGTAGATCGATTGATGATATTACCCTACTTTTAAAGAAAAGGCCTAAGCCCAACTTTTAGTACAAATTTTTCAAAGATTCTGATATTACTTGCTGGGATAGAAACGAACAAGTGCCATGCATGGTGAACTGTCGCTAGCTTCAAGGAATGTGCATATGATGGCAAGGTGCATTTGGCTGGAGCAAGCTTCTCTCCAAATTATCTGAATTATTTTCCTTTTTTCTCTGGGGTTTCTATCTTGAAATTATCTTAATTCTTTACCCATTTTTCCTCTGCAGTTTCTATCCTTCTCAAAGCTCTTTTTAGTTGTGTATCAGCCTATCCTGAAAATATATACACTTACAGTGAGTATTTTTCCTTTTCAATACCCTATGGTTATTCGCTTCAGTTAGCTAGATGAATGTTGCCTATGTTGTTATAAGAATTGCATGCCTTCTATTCTTATGTTGTTGTTATGTTGGCTTGCGAAACATGCAAAGGATGGTACCTATGGAATGTACCATAGGACAGCTCCAAGATTGAAAATACAGACTGAGTGGCATGGAAGTTTGAGAAATGTAAAAAGTGAACGTCTTTGATTTGCAAAATCGTTTGCAGCAAAATGTTGTATTTGTTTAATCCGAAAATGGTACCTGGGGCTTATCGTTTGTAGTCTTTTCTGCTGTTACATATTATATAATTATCAAAGTTTGTAATTGCATGGTGTAGACATATCTAACCCAAAGATGGATACACATTTGACCTTCTAGCACAGATAAAAACACCATAGTGCGACCATTGTAATTTGTTGTTGTTCTTGAAGATGTACTAATTCTCATTACTATACCGAAGACAAATATTATCTGTTGTCTCTGCATGAAAACAGTCTCATAACATTATCATTGCCTCCAATATGGGGTCCATCACTGTAGTAATATATAAACGAAGTTGGGACTGCGGTTTGCTATTGTTATCACTCTGCAGCGCTAGGTGTCTTATGACAAGGAATTACGTTGGCAATACATTATGTCCGAAAAATTTGACCTTCTATCACATATATGAACACCATAGTGTGACCTTCATGTTTCATATTTTTTTAATTTTGTTTTCAGATTTTTTTTAATTTACTGCTCATGAGGGTGTAGGGGTGCCCGGCAGCTGTCACACCTTTCTTTATATAGTTAAATAATTTAGCATTCTTTTTTCTTTATAATAATAATAAGTAATAGTACTCTTGATTTGTACCTAACTTGGGAGTACATAGAGTCAACAAAATATAGAAGATGGTTGCATTTGTTTATTCGCACTTACATATAACATTTCTCTTTCAACGCATATGTTTAGTAGCACACAATTAACATGAATGGCATGCTCACCATCCCTGATATTTGAAGACTATTTTGGTTTCAAATGCCCCGACTGCCACCACCAATTAGACAGGGAACTAATAGATAAGTTGATATTATTCCTCTCAAAATCAATGTAAACCATCCAATATTTTAGTAGTAATCATAAGGGCCACCAATTTGAATTTGTATAACTGTGCATTTAATAAACATAAAAGATAAATTTAATTTGTAGTGATTACAATACATAACTAGCCCGTGCAGGCGCACGGGTCAATGACTAGTAACCATAATCATCATGAGTCACAAGCCATGATCCATGTTCTGTTTTAGCAGTTTTTCCTCCGAAGACCGACACTTAATCCATCCCAGACTGTAGTCCTTAACCATGGACACGGCTATTCGAATAGATATAATCTCTGCAGAGGGTGTACTCTTTACCCACGAGTAACGGATTCCTTTAGTCCATCGGCACTAATTCCATTTACGGTCTTTTAATTGAAAACACACCGACTCAAGACACACCGGCTTAACTTACCGATTATGCGGAATCACCCACAACACTGTCAAGCAAAACTCTAAGTGGGGAGGCTACAACCTTGATTAGCATGGGATCAGAATTTATACTGGCGCTACTAAAGGGTGCCCCTCTCGGTCCCAACGGAAACACCCATGCCCCGGACCAGGTGGCATGCCTACGGATGCATCCGGTATCTTCCACCATGGCCTCTACATGCGGTGTGTGCTAGGAAGGGTTGACAACTTCTTGAGCCGTACCCTACCAGCGAGGACAAGTGGTAGTCTGAAACAAGTATGGGGAGTTCTTTGGAACAAGACTCGATCTATGGCCGACTCAGGAGGTTTAAGTTTTCCCTGCATGATTAGCATGATAAATATATTTCAATCAACAGACAGAATCACCACTCATCATACCTCATCATGCCATACCGAACACACTCGTCTCGACGAGGAACTAGAGACAAGCTCGTGTCTACCCAGGACAGAGACTTTCCCGGCTTCCTTCCGATAGGCATGAATGGCATACGAGGGTGATTAATATAACAGGCCTATCAAATTCCAACAGCAAGGAACATTCATTAAGCACTCATGAGTATGATCATATCATCACATAAAATATCGAATATTTCGTGTTAAGGTGGCGTTGCAACTGTATCAAACAACACTCAACAATATTATGCCAGGGTTCAGAATGCTTGCCTTCAGGTTGTGGAGAGGCAGGGTGCATTCCCAAAACTTTCGAAAGTTTTCTTCTCTCTCCAACAAATCCTATTTTTGAAAATATTCAAATTAACACATAGATTCAAAATAGTGCAAAAACGTTGTTTGAAAATTTTTCAAATAAATATGAAAATAAACTAGACAAAATTTGAGAAAGGTAGGAAAAAGAATCAACTCATTGGAGTTATATTTAAAGAGTTATAGTCAGTCAAAGTTTAGTCAAATTCTGTGTTTTAAGTAAATAAAATATACCAAAAAAAGAAAAACGGTCCGGGGGGCGTGCTACTGCGCTACGTTTCCACTTAGCCAGCATGGACGGCTGCAGGTCATGACGGTGGGTCCCTTGGGCCCCTTGGTCGAGTTGACCAATCGCCCCGCCTCCTTCCTCCTCCGGCCAAACAAAGGCGGGGCTCGGCGACCAACGCCCGTGACAGCGGCTCCCGGGCCTCGGGAGGCAGGGATGGATCCGCCCGATCGAGGCGGTCCTCCCGTGGTCGTTAGGTTGGCGGGGTGGAGGAGTCGCCCGTGGCCGAGCTCATGGCCAGACGGGCAACCGGGTGAGTTTGGGGTTCGGGCTATGATGGTTCTGGCGAGTTTGAGGTGTTGGTTGGCTCCGCGAGATCGAGGGGAAGGGGATGGTGGCACGGGTTGGACGGGGGAGGCTCTGGTTGCGACGAGCGGAGCCGGAGAGTGGCGGCGGCCGAACCTGCCGGAGATGGGGAAGACGGCCTTCCTCCGTCGATTGCGGGCTAGGGGAGCTCCAGAGGGTTGGCTTGAGGTTGCCTGAGGGCCTAGGTGAGCTCCGGGGTCCTTTTATAGGCGGCCAAGGTCGGTTCCACGGCTGCCGGGGATAAGCTTGTCGGCGAACCGCCGTTCTGTAGCCAGGGGGCGCGTGGCGATGGCTGGCGGGGTCTAGCAGGCGAGGATGAGCTTGAGCTGCTCGAGGCGGTAGCGTCTTTGGAGTGGCTCGGGCGGCGCCGTCCATGGCGAAGCTGCTGCCGCCCGCCTTCGCTGCCATAGACGACTGTCGGCGCTTAGGCGCCGAGGCTTGGATGGTTGGCGGCGGATGAGGGCAGGCGTGGCTCTGCGGGCGAGCAAAGGCGAGGCGTGAAGCGGCGACTGGCGGCTCGGTTGCAGCAGCGTTAAAAGCGTGTGCTCTGGCGCGCCAGTGCATACTGCCTTGAGCGTTGACAAAATGCCAAGGCATGCCAGGGAGGCTTGGGTGGGGTGGGGATTAACGGTATAGGTTAGGGTCCTCTAGGAGCTTAGTGGACAAGCTTGTTGGGTCGGAAAGATCAAGTTTACAATGCAAACTAAAGATCATGCGAAATCAGGCATGCACTCAAGGTGTTTGACAGAATGCCATGTGCATCTAGGCAACTCTTGGGGTGGCCAAAATCTCCAGACCAGTGTCTCTTTAGGTGTAGGTGATGGTGGCAAGGTTAGTTGGTCAAGACTAGAAACTTGATAGTGCAAGTTTTTGAGAAAATCATTTCTAGACAGAAAGAAAAGGGCATAGTTTCATGGACCAAAAATACTCCAATGGGTCCATTCTCCTGTACTTAAGGGTTTTGTAGGGAGGACTATAAGCAGGAGAAAGAATCATGGGCAACAAAGCAAAATAAAATGGGGTTGCAGTAGAAAATGCCAAACTGGACCAGAGAGCGAAATAGGATGATATGCTCAAATTTTTCAAAGCACATTAGTGGGTTTTTGCACAAAGATGAATAATATACTCCTACTAACATCCCCTAATTTTGGTGGAAATTTTAAAGGAATATTTAGAAAGGTTGTAGTGCAAAAGTACCAAGCTGGACCAGATTTGAAAACTTGGGGTAAAGCTCAAAATCTCCAAATGACTAAAGGATATTTTTGCATAAAAGTGATTTAGGGACATCATATGTCATCCCCAAATTTTGGTGGGATTTTTAAATGAATTTATCAAGGGTTGCAGTGCAAATGGGACCCTAAATCTTATGAAAAATCATTTTAGAGAAATAGAGCCAGGGAAAATAATTATATAAATAATTCCTTTGATAAGCGAAATGTTTCAAGAGAGGTTATACAAACCCAACAACATTTTGAAAAGTTTTTTTTTTTCTTGGGCAAAAACTCCACAATATCAAAGAAAAGAAAGGTTACGAAATCAAAGATAAATCCAGAAAATAAAAAATTTAATTTCCTGGCAAAAAATTTATAAACAAAACATGGTTAAATTTTTGGGGTGTTACACAGCAAATCACTCGGATCTGCATTTTTCTGATACTCCTGCAATTCCACTACTGCCATCTGCGCATCAGCGATCTTTGAGCCCTTTTGGAAGCACTCTTCTGCCTTCTTTCGATTGTCAGTGATTGTGATCACTCCCTTGGGACCAGGCATTTTCAATTTGAGGTACACATAGCATGGTCGAGCCATAAAGCGGCGCATAAGCCGGCCTGCCGAGAATGGCGTGATAAGCACTCTGGAAATCCACCACTTCAAATGTCAACTTTTCTTTGCGGTAATTCTTGTAATCACCGAAAACCACGTCAAGAGCAATCTGGCCAAGTGATTCATTCTTCTTGCCTGGAATGACTCCATGGAAACTCATACTTCTTTCACTGAGTCTGGACATCGGAATGCCCATCCCTTTCAATGTTTACGCATCACAGAATGTTGAATACTGCCACCATCCATCGAACTTTAGTCGGTCGAGTGCCTTCGACAACCGGATCGACCACCAAAGCTTGCCTCCCGAGGGTGGCTATGTGTGTCGGGTGATCGAGGCAGCTGAATGTGATGGCGATGCGAGACCATTTCAAATAAGCGGGCGTCGGAGCAACCATATTCACTTCTCTGTTGATCACTTTCAGTCGACTCTTACTCTCAACATCAGCAAAAATCATCAGAGTGGAATTGACGTGAGGGTAACCATCATCACTCTCTTCCTTGTCCTCAACCTTGTCTGACTCTTTTTCCTTGTCTTTGGGTTGTTTATCTCGGGCTGCTTTGGATCGGGAGCCGACCTTTGCCGAGTGGTATGCTTGGGTAAATGATTTTACCCTCTTCATCTTTCTTTGTGTGGATGTGGCATGGCAAATCTAGCACATCATTTCCATCTTGATCTTTTATCTTCTTAGGGTTCGATGGCCCTTGGGCTTCCCTTTGGGTTTTCTTTGAGTCACGGCTAAGGTTTCCCCGAGGAGCGGTGGCTCGGATTTGCGCTTCGCTTCCGGCGGAGTTTCCTCCTCCGGTTTAAGTGGGCGTGATTTGTGCTTGCCACTCAGAGCCGATCCTCTTCTTCACCATTAGCATACTTGGTGGCAATCTCCATGATTCAACTCGAGACATGTCTCGGTCCGACCAGAACTTCAAGTTCAACTCTTGATATTTGACGCCTTCCTTGAAGGCACAAGCGCTTAGTGATGGAACACGTTCTCTCTTGTGTGATGCAGTGTGATCCATCTCTGGATATAATCCCTCAAAGCTTCATTTGTCTTACGCACACAAGATTGCAGCTCTGTCAACCCCTCTTGGTGCGTTTGCATGTCCCTTCAAGCGTTCGACAAACACTTTCGGGCAAGATCTTCCCAAGTGTAAATGCTTTGGGTGCTAATTGATCCAGCCATGCTGCGGCCGAACCTTCTAACATCAGAGGCAGGTGTTTCATGGCCACTTCATCATTGACGCCGCCTATCTGAACAGCCACTCGGTAATCCTCAAGCCAAGTGTCCGGCTTGGACTCGCCAGTGAACTTACTGACTTCAGTCGCCAACCCGAAGTTGGGAGGAATCACTGCGGCCACGATGGCTCTGTTGAAGCATTACGGACACGAGGCACGCACTTTGCTGCTTGGTGGGTACATCTCTGTCATGATGACCTTCTCGGTGAGCTTTGTTCTGTCGACCAAACCTTGAGCGAGAATAGATCTCGCATCAAAGCACGGCTCCACAGGGTCATTGGAATCCTTCGCCCAACACTATGAGGGCATCTGTCATCCTGCTATCGAGGCATGTATGATCCACTCCTTGGGGGAGGTGTGGGCACTCGACGATGATCGTCACGATCGAGTAGGTGATCATACTGCTCATGGTTTCTGTACTGATCACGTCGGTCACCATGTCTCTCACGCCTCGGGGGCGATCTTGGGCTATGAGCCGATTGGGTATGCTCTGCAACAACGGACCTGCTATGGATCCTATTCCGTGATCGTGACACAACAGTATTCTGCTCTCCGCTGCGGAGTAAAGCTCTGATCTGCATTAAACCTCTGGCGGCTTACGGCGGGGAGGGTTGAATTGACTCTGTTATTCGAGCTGCAGCTGTAAGATTTTGAAACGGAGTTCGATATACCTGAGTCGGAGGTGGAAAAAGCTGGTGTCGACTGGATTCTTGAACCCTTTGCTGTGCACGCTCGTCGAGTACTCGCTGGAGATTTTCAATGAGTGTGCTCGACCAGATTGGCGGTAAGGCGTCCTCCAAGGCCCGGCCTTGGGGTTTCTCCAACGATAGGAGTGTGAAGAGCATCCATGTTCCGGCGGCGAAGCTCTTCCCTCTGCTTCGGAGAGAGGGGCTCGGGGAGGTATTCCTCATGGGCATGCGACGGATCGCCTCTGTCGTCGCCACCGTCAGTGTGAGGGAAGCCGGGAGGACTGCGAGGTCCATTGACCATCAGGACCTCCACCGCTGGATCACTGCTGTCGCACTCGGATGCGGTCTCTGCTGAGCCAGTCAACAGGTCGAACAGGCTGTAGAGAGATTCGTCGGGCTCGATCGCCGCGACTTGGGGGGTGGCCGTTTGGCGAGCCACTGTGTGCCTCACCCATCGCTGAAGCCTTGACCGACCGGAGCGCTTGCGCCCGTGGCGGCAGGGCTGGAGGGCGCCACAGTGCCGACCCGATCTTTGGGTCGACGGCTGCCTCGGGAGACGCTGCGGACGCCGCAGCGAAAGTCGTTGCCCGCAGATGGGGGAGTGCATCGGCGTCGAGTGGAGCCTCCACGAAGCCAAGCGGCGTCGTCGTGACGAACGAGGCGCCGACACGGATCTTGCGGCCCTCAGCCAAACCTCCGCCTGAAACCATGATGAAGGGGATCAGAAAGATTGCAACTTCCCCAACCAGTCGCTAAGACACCTGCCCCATGGTGGGCGCCAACTGTCGTGGTTCTGAGTCTGACAGTAGAATAGGGGGTAGGAATGCAGAGGCAAGATCTTAGCTATGGAGGAGTTATACACGCTAGTTTTACGAGTTTAGGCCCTTCTCAGAGGAAGTAACAGCCCTACGTCTCGGGCCCGAGGCGGTCGATTGGATTATCTGGCGTGTGAGTTACGAAGTGCGAACCCTTGTCCCGGAAGGGAGGGGTGGCTTATATAGAGTGCGCGGGACTGAGCTCCCCTCCGTTACATAGAATTCAATGTACATAAAGAGGTGGCGTTACAGGTAACGCTGTATTGAAATCTTTGTAAATGGTCATTAAATATCTGAGTAAATGTCGGCCGTTTGCTGCATAGAGCGGCTTTAAGTCTTCCTATCGTCGAGTGGTTTGATGGTCGAGTGACACGGATAAAGTGAGATCTCCGGAGTGGATGGTAGGTCGAGTGGACTTCACTCGGCGCCTTTCTTTGGATCCCTTCTTCTGATACTTGAACTTCTTTGTTCTTAGGACTAGGACCTTAGGTAGGATGTATAGGTCAGGCCTATTACCATACCCTAGGTTTGTGTCTACATCACCATCCAGACACGGGACGAAGTCTTGAATCTTGTATCTTCATGGTCCAATAGTCTGGCCAAAGTATATAGTCCGGCTGTCCGGATACCCCCTAATCCAGGACTCCCTCACTCGCCACGGCGTTAGCTGCTTGCCGCCCAAGCTGCTGGACGTGTGGATGACCTCCACGTCGTCGCCTCGACCCCCTCGACACCTCACTCTTCCCCCCAGCGCCTCTCTCTCGCCCTTTCCACCCATGGCCGACACAGCCGCAGCCAAACCGCCGTCATAGCCGCGGCCACCGCCATCTCCACGTTGCCTCGCCGTGTCCAGGAGCTCCACGGCCTGCCGCTTCGTCGAGCAGACCGAGCCCTGAGCGCTCATTCGCCCCGGAGCCGCCGCAACAACCTCGCCCGGCCTCGCCGTCCCCGGAGATCCCCTTTGCCGTCACGCTCGCTCCAGCTCATCCCGGACCTCGCCGCCTAGCTTGTCGTGACCACCGTGAGCTTCTGCAGCTCCCTCTCCTCTCTGTTCTCGCTGCCGTCCACTTCAATGACTGCACCGAGCGCCACCGCACGCGCCGCCACCTGAGCTCGTCGCCGACGTAGCTCCGGCCACCCAACGGCCACGCCACCATGTCCAACAACCTCACCGCACCGTGTAGGCCGCGTAGGAGCTAGCCCCGTGCCTCCAGAACCACCACAATGACGAGTTCGGCCTCGCCCGAACTCCGGCAGCCGCAAAGCTCATCGTCGGCGTCATTTCCGGTGACCCCGAGCTCAACCACCACCACCCCTCGACGCGGCTTGCTCCCAGCTGCTCCTAGGTGGTCTCTGCCGTCCATTTGGTTGCCGGAGGGCAAAACCCGCACCCTCCGCCGCGTCTGGACGTCACCGGCGGCTCAACACCAGCGAGTCAACCCAGTTTGACCAGGGATTTGACCCCCCTGGGTCACTGACATGTGGGCCCTGCCCATTAGTCAAACCTAGGTTAGTAGTTAAACTAATCATGATTAGTTAATTAACTAACTGTGACACTTACCAGCGGGTCCCACTGGTCAGTTTTGACCTGGACCGCCCTGTTGACTTGCTGACGCAATGCTAATGCAGTAATGCCTTTTCTGGATTTATTCTTATTCAGGAAATTTCAGAAAATAGTTCTAACTTCAAAAATTCATAGAAATTAATCTGCAACTCCAAATGTAAAGTGTTATATATGAAAAATGATCAGAAAAATCCAATCTATCCATATGTACTGGTTTCATGCATGTTTAAACAAGTTAACCTTGCTGTTTAGTGCAAACCATGATAAGGCACTATTTAAGATCACAAAATGAGTTTAGGTTTGAATCTTTGGTTCAAAATAGCTCGAAACCATCTTGTTATAGTTGCATTAGCCCAATACACTCATTTTGCCATGTCACATGCATGCATCATATTGTTGCATATTGTTGAGTATTGATTGTGCTATCGGTGCTCTCTGCGGTAGGTTCTGTCCCGGAGGATTACCGTGAGTACCTGATCGAAGGACAGTACCAAACTACCTACCTGCCAGGAAAGCAACCACCCATTTGATCATATCGATAAAATCCCATGTTCTCACTCCTGCTCTCATTTACTGCATTTAAGACAACTGCGTTTCAAACTGCTGTGTGCTGCGGTAGTTGAACCCATTTCCTCTGCATGACCTGTCATTGCCACAGTAAAGAGATGAAACCCACTAGGATGTGTAGGAGTTGATTGAGCCATGTTTGTGTTTCCTACCTTGCAATGCCTGCTATGCTTAGAGTCGTGTCAGGTCTGGTTAATCTGGGTGATGGGCTAGAGTGAAATGATCATGTCAGTAATAAGAGTGATGTGTTGAACACGATTTGGTAAAGGTATCGATGAGAGGCCATGTAGGAGTACATGGTGGGTTGTTTCACTGGAACCGTCCTTAAGCACTGAGATCTGTATGTGTGATTTAAGATTCAGCTACTACCATGCATTGGGCCCGAAACTAATGGACCCTCTCGGCTTCTTTACCACCCTAGTCCTCTGTCCAGGAGTTGCAAGTAGTTTCTGGTGTTTGTAGTCTACTGGAGGCCGTGCGCAGCGCTGACCCTAGGGGTGGGATGTGATGTGGTAGGTACGTGGCCGGGTATGTCGGGCGCCCGTTTGGTCTCGGAACCCTGTACACATCGTTCGGGGCCTTATGTGGAAACCTCATCCGGACACCCTGCGGATGGAACCTGAATAGGCGATAAACCTGGACTAGAGACTTGAGTGTTTAGGCAGGCAGTGGCCGACACCCTCGTTGGGCTTCCGCTTGAAGGTTGCCGAGTACATGTCGTGTAAACATTGATAAGTGGTGGAAGCGTGTGTGAAGAAGTACACCCCTGCAGGGTTAACATCATCTATTCGAATAGCCGCGTCCGCAGTAAAGGACTACTTGGTTGCCTATGCAATTCATAGACAAGAAAATGGAAACTACTAAAAGCCTCAAGATAAGTGTTAGTGCCATGGATGGCCCTTCCGTAGGATGACGGGAGTGAATCCTCGGTAGTGTATTGTTGTGGTGAGTAGTGGACTCGAGTGCGCAAAACAATTACAAGTTGGTGTCTCGTAAGATAGTGTAGCCAAGAGTCAAAGCTAGCTTGCTGCAATAACCCCACCATCCCTTTATTGATAATGTGCATGTATGTAGGATCTAATGTAAGTCTTGATGAGTACCTTTGTACTCTTGTTTGCTTAATTACAATTGCAGAAGAGACTGTCGCTCCTTCTGATGTGTTTTACGTAGACCTTGACGTAGATGAGTAGCCTGAGGCCCATGTGGTGATCCTGAGCACATGGAGGACCCTTGTAGGATAGATAGGCTTCCTCGAGCATTTTTACTTTCTAGATGTCTATACCCAGACATGTTGCTTCCGCTTGTGGCTTGTATGCTTGTATGACTTGAATGTCGGGTTGTGAGACCCTTATCTGTATGAATGATATGTATGGCTCTCTGGAGCCTTTTAAATAAAGTACTTGAGTTATAGAGTTTTGTTGTGATGCCATGTTGTATTTGCACATATCGAGCATATTGTGTGTATGTTTGAAATGCTTGGTATGTGTGGGATCAGACTACCTAGTTGTCTATCCTTGGTAGCCTCTCTTACAGGGAAATGTCTCCTAGTGCTTCCACTAAGCCATGGTAGCTTGCTATTGCTTCAGAACACTTAGGCTGGCCGGCATGTGTCCTTCTTCGTTCCTGTGTCTATCCCTTCGGGGAAATGTCACGTGGTGTTCCTTTAAGTCCTTCTAGCTTGCTACGACTTGGGTTCATACGCTGTTGATTGACACGTTCGTTGTTGGGTCATGTATGCCTATCCCTATAAGTTAGCGCCACTTTGGGTTCACGACTAGCCATGTTAGCCCGGGTTCTCTGTCATATGGATGCTAGCGAAACTATCATATACATGAGCCAAAAGGCGCAAACGGTCCCGAGCCTGGTAAGGAGACACCCGTGGGAATACTGTGCGTGAGGCCGCAAAGTGATATGAGGTGTTACATGCTAGATCGATGTGACTTAGGATCGGGGTCCTGACAATAGATCTCATCTTGTTATCCTTAGTAGCGACGATACATACGTGTCGGTTCACTTTCTGTCACTGGGATCAAGCACCGTAAGATCGAACCCACTACAAAGCAACTCTTCCCATTGCAAGATAAATAGATCAAGTTGGCCAAACAAAACCCAAATATCGGAGAAGAAATACGAGGCTATAAGAAATAATGCATATAAGAGATCAACGAAGACTCAAATAACTTTCATGGATAAAAACATAGATCTGATCATAAACTCAAAGTTCATCGGATCCCAACAAACACACCGCCAAAAGACTTACATCATATGGATCTCCAAGAGACCATTGTATTGATAATCAAGAGAGAGAGAGAGAGAGAGAGAGAAAGCCATCTAGCTACTAACTACGGACTGATACGTCTCTAACGTATCTATAATTTATGAAGCATTCATGCTATTTTATTATGTGTTTTGGATGATTATGGGCTTTATTATACACTTCTATATTATTTTTGGAACTAACCTATTAACCGGAGGCCCAGCCCATATTGTTGTTTTCTTGCCTATTTCAGTGTTTCAAAGAAAAGGAATATCAAACGGAGTCCAAACGGAATGAAACCTTCGGGAGCGTTATATTTGGAACGGAAGCGATCCAGGAGACTTGGAGTTCAAGCCAGGGAAGCGTCGAGGAAGCTACGAGATAGGGGGGCGCGCCCACCTCCCTGGGCGCGCCCTCCACTCTCGTGGGCCCCTTGTGGCTCCCCCGACCGACTTCTTTCGCCTATATATTCCCATATACCCTAAAACCACCAGAACAGAAGATAGATCGGGAGTTACTCTGCCGCAAGCCTCGGTAGCCACCAAAGACCTCTCGGGAGCCTGTTTCGGCACCCTGTCGGAGGGGGGATCCCTCACCGGTGGCCATCTTCATCATCCCGGCGCTCTCCATGACGAGTAGGGAGTAGTTCACCCTCGGGGCTAAGGGTATGTACCAGTAGCTATGTGTTTGATCTCTCTCTCTCTGTCTCTCTCTCTCTCTCGTGTTCTCTCTATGGCACGATCTTGATGTATCACGAGCTTTGCTATTATAGCTGGATCTTATGATGTTTCTCCCCCCTCTACTCTCTTGTGATGAATTGAGTTTTCCCTTTGAAGTTATCTTGTCGGATTGAGTCTTTAAGGATTTGAGAACACTTGATGTATGTCTTGTCCGGCTTATCTGTGGTGACAATAGGATATTCACGTGATCCACTTGATGTATGTTTTGGTGACCAACTTGCGGGTTCCGCCCATGAACCTTTGCATAGGGGTTGTCACATGTTTTCGTCTTGACTCTCTGGTAGAAACTTTGGGGCACTCTTTGAAGTACTTTGTGTTGGTTGAATAGATGAATCTAAGATTGTGTGATGCATATCGTATAATCATGCCCACGGATACTTGAGGTGACAATGGAGTATCTAGGTGACGTTAGGGTTTTGGTTGATTTGCGTCTTAAGGTGTTATTCTAGTATGAACTCTATGATAGATTGAACGGAAAGAATAGCTTCATGTTATTTTACTACGGACTCTTGAATAGATAGAATGAAAGGATAACTTTGAGGTGGTTTCATACCCTACCATAATCTCTTCGTTTGTTCTCCGCTATTAGTGGCTTTGGAGTGACTCTTTGTTGCATGTTGAGGGATAGTTATATGATCCAAGTATGTTATTATTGTTGAGAGAACTTGCACTAGTGAAAGTATGAACCCTATGCCTTGTTTCCTACCATTGCAATACCGTTTACGCTCACTTTTATCATTAGTTACCTTGCTGTTTTTATATTTTCAGATTACAAAAACCTATATCTACCATCCATATTGCACTTGTATCACCATCTCTTCGCCGAACTAGTGCACCTATACAATTTACCATTGTATTGGGTGTGTTGTGGACACAAGAGACTCTTTGTTATTTGGTTGCAGGGTTGTTAGAGAGAGACCATCTTCATCCTACGCCTCCCACGGATTGATAAACCCTAGGTCATCCACTTGAGGGAAATTTTCTACTGTCCTACAAACCTCGCACTTGGAGGCCCATCAAATGTCTACAAGAAGAAGGTTGTGTAGTAGACATCACGGACCAATAGTTCTACAACGAACTACTCACGCATCATAGGAGAGGCACCAAAGGAAGTGGTGAACCCCTCCATGACGGTGTCTAGATTGGATCTTGGTGGTTCTGGACTCTGCGGCGGTTGGAATAATATTTCGTCGACTCCCCTAGGGTTTCTGGAATATTTGGGTATTTGTAGACCAAAGAGGCGATTCGGGGGGCACCCGACGTGGGCACAAACCCCCAGGGCGCGCCTGGGCCTCCTGGAACGCCCTGGTGGGTGCTACTCACCTCGAGCAGCCCCTTAGGTGCTTCGTTGGCCCATTGGCTTTCTTCTGGCAAAAAAACTCCTCCAGGAGTTGCGTTGCATTTGGACTCCGTTTGATATTGATTTCCTGCGATGTAAAAAACATGCAGAAAATAGCAACTGGCACCTTGCTGCTTTTATATTTTCAGATTACAAAAACCTATATCTACCATCCATATTGCACTTGTATCACCATCTCTTCGCCGAACTACTGCACCTATACAATTCACTATTGTATTGGGTGTGTTGGGGACACAAGAGACTCTTTGTTATTTGGTTGTAGGGTTGTTTGAGAGAGACCATCTTCATCCTACGCCTCCCACGGATTGATAAACCTTAGGTCATCCACTTGAGGGAAATTTGTTACTGTCCTACAAACCTCTGCACTTGGAGGCCCAACAAACGTCTACAAGAAGAAGGTTGTGTATTAGACATCAAGCTCTTTTTTGGCGCCGTTGCCAGGGAGGCTAGGTAAGCGGCACTCACACCCCGCCAACCAAGCTCTTTTCTGGCACTGTTGCCGGGGAGGTGAGTGCTTGAAGGTATATCTTTAGATCTTGCAATCGAATCTTTTTGTTTCTTGTTTTATCACTAGTTTAGTCTATAAAAGAAAACTAAAAAAATGGAATTGAGTTTGTCTCATACGCTTCATCTTTTTAATATCTTTCATGAGTATGATGAAAAGGAAAATTGTGCTCAAGTGCTAGAAGAAGAAGTCTATAATGCTTGATACTAAATCTTTGTATGATGAGCATGATTGCAATGTTGTTAGTATGAATTCCTTGAATATCCATGATGCTAATGATATGCAAAGCCACAAGCTTGGGGAGGCTATGTTTGATGAAGATGATATGTTTAATCCCCCAATTTTTGATGAGAATGTTTATTATGATGAAAGCATGCCTCCTATTTATGATGATTATATTGATGAAAGTGGGTTTGGAAGAGTGTCAACTTTAGGAAGTAGTGATCCCACTATATTGGAGGATGTTGAATCTTTTTGTGATGAATATGAAAGTGGATTTGGAAGAGTGTTAACTTTATTTAGTGATGATTCCACTATTTCGGAAGAGGTTCCAATTGATTATGAGAACAAAGTTGCTATCTATGATGATTATTGTGATGACTTGTATGCTATTAAGAATAATGATAACCATGAAACTTGTCATCATGATTTTAGTTTTCAATTGGATTATGCCTCACATGAAAATTATTTTGTTAAGTTTGCTCCCACTACTATTCATGAGAAGAAATTTGCTTATGTGGAGAGTAGTAAATTTTCTATGCTTGTAGATCATGAAAAGAATGCTTTAGGTGTTGGTTATATTGTTGAGTTCATTCATGATGCTACTGAAAATTATTATGCGGGAGGAACATATGCTTGTAGGAATTGCAATAATGTTAAGTTTCCTCTCTATGTGTTGAAAATCTTGAAGTTATGCTTGTTTTGCCTTCCTATGCTTGTTGATTATTGTCCCCATAAGTTGTTTGCTCAAAAAATCCCTATGCATAGGAAGTGGGTTAGACTTAAATGTGCTAGTCATATTCTTCATGATGCTCCCGTTATGTTTCAATTCTTATCTTTTATGTGAGCATCATTGTCATCATCATGCCTAGCTAGAAAGGCATTAAAGAAAAGCGCTTGTTGGGAGACAACCCAATATTTACCCTTACTGTTTTTGTGTGTTCACATGATTATGATACTGTAGTAATAATGTTTTATATCTTTTGTTTCAATAAAGTACCAAGTAAGACCTTTAGGATAGATTACGGTGATAGTTGTGTTGATCCTGCTGAAAATCAGAAACTTTTGCACCCAGTTAATTAGTTTTGTTAATTCACAAAAACGTGCTATTTATCTGATTATTTTTTATCTGGATTGGTACACGAATTTCTTAGGACTTCCTAATTTTGTAGGAGTTTTGGAGTTCCAGAAGTATACGTTTGATACAGATTACTACAGACTGTTTTGTTTTTGACAGATTCTATTTTCTATGTGTTGTTTGCTTATTTTGAAGAATCTATGAGTAGTATCGGAGGGTATGAACCATAGATAAGTTGGAGGACAGTAGATATTACACCAATATGAATTTAGAATTAGTTCACTACAGTACCTAAGTGGTTGTTTTATTTTCATATACTAACGGAGCTTAGGAGTTTTCTGTTGAGTTTTGTGTTGTGGAGTTTTCAAGTTTTGGGTAAAGATTCGATGGACTATGGAATAAGGGGCGGCAAGAGCCTAAGCTTTTGGATGCCCAAGGAACAGAAAGGTAATATTCAAGGACAACCAAGAGCCTAAGCTTGGGGATGCCCCAGAAGGCATCCCCTCTTTCGTCTTCGTTCATCGATAACTTTACTTGGAGCTATATTTTTATTCACCACATGATATGTGTTTTGCTTGGAGCATCATTTTTATTTTGTTATTATTTTCTTGATGTTTTTTTAGATTAATGTTTGGCATCTTTAGTTTCAATAAAAATGTCAAGGATAGCCTTTACCATGCTTATTTTGCTAGTATGCATGTTGCTGTTTAAAAACAGAAAGTTTACCGCTGTTGCAAAAATTCCCTAGAAAAGTCAGAGAATGGTATAATGTTGAAAATTTTTGCATGATAAGCTCTGATAAATTTACTACAGTGGGAATTTTCTCTCATAATTTTTGGAGTTAGGGAAGTATTGATACTCTTGCATTCTTTACAGATTGTACTGTTTTGACAGATTGCTGTTATGTTTGCATTGTTTGCATATGTTTGCTTGTTTAACGATTCTATTTGAGGATAGGAGTGTTAAATATGCAGAGGGATTTAGTATGAAATTTTGAATAATAATTTTAGTGATTTGTTACAGTAGAAAATGATAAGGTTTTGCATTGGTTTATACTAACCTATCTCACGAGTTCTTGTTGAGTTTGGTGTGGATGAAGCTTTTGATAAAAAGAGAAATCATGATATGAGAGGAATTAAGGAGACACAAAAGTTCAAGCTTGGGGATGCCCAAGGCACCCCAAGATAATATTTCAAGAAATCTCAAGCATCTAAGCTTGGGGATGCCCGTGAGGCATCCCACCTTTCTTCTTCAACAACTATCGGTTAGTATCGGTTGAGCCTAAGTTTTTGCTTCTTCACATGAGTTGTGCTATCCTTGCAATGTCATTTTATTTTGTTTTGCTTGTTGTTTGAATACAATACCAATATCTGAAATTCTTTAATGAGAGAGAGTCTTCACATAGTTACATGATTATTTAGCTGCTCATTGATCTTCACTTATATCTTTTTGGAGTAGTTTTTCATTTACTCGTGTGCTTCACTTATATCCTATGAGTAAATTGTTGAATGAGTTGGTTGTCATAAATCTGAAATTATATATGTCTCATTTTATTATCCCATGGGGAGTAATGACTTCACATCTAAAAATTAGAGGTTGTAAATTTATTGAAGGTTAGCAAGCATTGTATTGGTCATTTGAACAATTCATGAAAGAATATTGAAGGAAGAGAGATTTCACATATAAATATACTATCCTAGACATCTTTTATAATCGTGAGCACTCATTAAGTATGACATGCTAAAGAGTTTATGTTGGACAAGGAAGACAACGTAATGGGTTGTGTTTTCTCACATCTCAGTTAAAGTATATTGTCATGGATCATTCAAACATGTTGAGCTTGCCTTTCCCCCTCTTGCTAGCCAAATTCCTTGCACCAAGTAGAGATACTACTTGTGCTTCCAAATATCCTTAAACTCAGTTTTGCCATGAGAGTCCACCATACCTGCCTATGGATTGAGTAAGATCCTTCAAGTAAGTTGTCATCGGTGCAAGCAATAAAAAATCCTCTCTAGATATGTATGATCTATTAGTTTGAAGAAAATAAGCTTTATACGATCTTGTTATGGAAGCAATAAAAGCGACGGACTCCATAATAAAGGTCCATATACAAGTGGCAATATAAAGTGACGTTCTTTCGCATTAAGATTTTGTGCATCCATAAATAAAAGCGCATGACAACCTCTGCTTCCCTCTGCGAAGGGCCTATCTTTTACTTTATGTCTTTTACTTTATGCAAGAGTCAAGGTGATCTTCACCTTTCCCTTTTTCATTTTATCCTTTGGCAAGCACCTCGTGTTGGAAAGATCCTGGTATATATATCCAATTGGATGTAAGTTAGCATGAACTATTATTGTTTACATCACCAAAAGGTGAATACGTTCGGAGGCAATACTATAAGCCCCTATCTTTCTCAGTGTCCGACTAAAACTCCATAACCATAAGTATTGCGTGAGTGTTAGAAATTGTAGAAGACTATATGATAGTTGAGTATGGGGAGTATGCTAAGTCAAAGCTCTGACATAGACCCTTCCTGAAAATAAGATGAATTGTAATTGTTTGATGACTAAGAATGAAGTTTGCTAGTTTTCAAGAAAGTTTATGGTCTATGCTTTAACATGTGAATAGCTTGTTACTTGATCGTGAGAAGTTTTATGAGATGAACTACTGTTATGACATATAATCATGCTAGAAAAGGTGATTGAAATTATCGTTGATCAAACTTATGCACCCGCTAGCATTCACACTTCATAAATTCTTTCTTTTTATGATTTACCTACTCGAGGACAAGCAGGAATTAAGCTTGGGGATGCTGATACGTCTCCAACGTATCTATAATTTATGAAGCATTCCTGCTATTTTATTATGTGTTTTGGATGATTATGAGCTTTATTATACACTTTTATATTATTTTTGGGACTAACATATTAACTGGAGGCCCAACCCATATTGTTGTTTTCTTGCCTATTTGATGTTTCAAGAAAAGGAATATCAATCGGAGTCCAAACAGACTGACACCTTCGGGAGCTTTATTTTTGGAACAGAAGCGATCCAGGAGACTTGGAGTTCAAGCCAGGGAAGCGTCGAGGAAGCCACGAGATAGGGGGGTGCACCCACCCGGCGCCCTCCACTCTCGTGGGCCCCTTGTGGCTCCCCCGACCGACTTCTTTCGCCTATATATTCCCATATACCCTAAAACCACCAGAACAGAAGATAGATCGGGAGTTCCTCTGCCGCAAGCCTCGGTAGCCACCAAAGACCTCTCGGGAGCCCGTTTCGGCACCCTGTCGGAGGGGGGATCCCTCACCGGTGGCCATCTTCATCATCCCGGCGCTCTCCATGACGAGTAGGGAGTAGTTCACCCTCGGGGCTAAGGGTATGTACCAGTAGCTATGTGTTTGATCTCTCTCTCTCTGTCTCTCTCTCTCTCTCGTGTTCTCTCTATGGCACGATCTTGATGTATCACTGAGCTTTGCTATTATAGCTGGATCTTATGATGTTTCTCCCCTCTACTCTCTTGTGATGAATTGAGTTTTCCTTTGAAGTTATCTTGTCGGATTGAGTCTTTAAGGATTTGAGAACACTTGATGTATGTCTTGTCGTGCTTATCTGTGGTGACAATAGGATATTCACGTGATCCACTTGATGTATGTTTTGGTGACCAACTTGCGGGTTCCGCCCATGAACCTTTGCATAGGGGTTGTCACATGTTTTCGTCTTGACTCTCTGGTAGAAACTTTGGGGCACTCTTTGAAGTACTTTGTGTTGGTTGAATAGATGAATCTAAGATTATGTGATGCATATCGTATAATCATGCCCACGGATACTTGAGGTGACAATGGAGTATCTAGGTGACATTAGGGTTTTGGTTGATTTGCGTCTTAAGGTGTTATTCTAGTATGAACTATATGATAGATTGAGCGGAAAGAATAGCTTCATGTTATTTTACTACGGACTCTTGAATAGATAGAAACAGAAAGGATAACTTTGAGGTGGTTTCATACCCTACAATAATCTCTTCGTTTGTTCTCCGCTATTAGTGGCTTTGGAGTGACTCTTTGTTGCATGTTGAGGGATAGTTATATGATCCAAGTATGTTATTATTGTTGAGAGAACTTGCACTAGTGAAAGTATGAACCCTATGCCTTGTTTCCTACCATTGCAATACCGTTTACGCTCACTTTTATCATTAGTTACCTTGCTGTTTTTATATTTTCAGATTAGAAAACCTATATCTACCATCCATATTGCACTTGTATCACCATCTCTTCATAGAACTAGTGCACCTATACAATTTACCATTGTATTGGCTGTGTTGTGGACACAAGAGACTCTTTGTTATTTGGTTGCAGGGTTGTTAGAGAGAGACCATCTTCATCCTACGCCTCCCACGGATTGATAAACCCTAGGTCATCCACTTGAGGGAAATTTTCTACTGTCCTACAAACCTCTGCACTTGGAGGCCCATCAAATGTCTACAAGAAGAAGGTTGTGTAGTAGACATCACGGACCAATAGGTCTACAACGAACTACTCACGCATCATAGGAGAGGCACCAAAGGAAGTGGTGAACCCCTCCATGACGGTGTCTAGATTGGATCTTGGTGGTTCTGGACTCTGCGGCGGTTGGAATAATATTTCGTCGACTCCCCTAGGGTTTCTGGAATATTTGGGTATTTGTAGACCAAAGAGGCGATTCGGGGGGCACCCGACGTGGGCACAAACCCCAGTGGCGCCTGGGCCTCTGAACGCATACAGGTGGGTGCTACTCACCTCGAGCAGCCCCTTAGGTGCTTCGTTGGCCCATTGGCTTTCTTCTGGCAAAAAAACTCCTCCAGGAGTTGCGTTGCATTTGGACTCCGTTTGATATTGATTTCCTGCGATGTAAAAAACATGCAGAAAATAGCAACTGGCACTGGGCACTATGTCAATAGGTTAGTACCAAAAATGACTATAAATTGATTGTAAAACATCCAACAATGATAATATAACAGCATGGAACAATCAAAAATTATAGATACGTTGGAGACGTATCAGCATCCCAAGCTTAATTCCTGCTCGTCCTCGAGTAGGTAAATGATAAAAACAGAATTTTTGATGTGGAATGCTGCCTTACATGTTCATCACATTCTTTTCTTTATAGCATGGGGATATGGACTTTTATATGATTCAAAGCAATAGTCTATTTTTGACATGAAGACTTTAATACTCAAGCATACCAACAAGCAACCATGTCTTTCCAAATATCAACACAAAATCATGTTATCCCTAGCCCATCATGCTCAATCATTGATCCATTCATGAAACACACTCAAGTATTAGCTACACCCAATGCTCAAATACGATCATAGTGCCCCTCAGTTGGTGCTTTATAAGAGAGGATGGAGACTCAAATTCACAACAAAAATTGCATAAGTAAAAGAAAGGCCCTTCGCGGAGGGAAGTAGGGATTAGTAGAGGTGCCAGAGCACATAGCTTAAATTGAGAGATAAAATTGTTTTTGAGTGGTATACCTTTCCTACCAATTAAAACGACTTGGAGCATCCCAACACTTTCCATGCTAGATACATCATAGGCGGTTCCCAAGCAGAAAAAAAAAGTTTATTCCTTTTTCCACCATAACTTTCACTTTCCATGGCTAGCCGTATCCACGGGTGCCTTCCACACCAACACTTTCCAAGGAATTTATTATTTGACTACATAAAGTAAATTCATTTATTCATTTCGGTTCTGGGCATCCCTAGTACCTTTGTCGTACTCTCGTGCAATGACAAGTGAATAAACACTCATCGTGAGAATAACACATCTAGCATGGAAAATATTGGCTACCCTTTACCGCCTCACGAGTAGTAGAGCACACAAAAGAGAAATTTACTTGAACATTAGAGATGGCACATGCAAATTTTCTTAGAACATCATGGAAATACCGCATATAGGTAGGTATAGTGGACTTATAAGGCAAAATTGGTTTAAAGGGTTTTGGTTGCACAAGTAGTGATCATACTTAGTGCAAAATGAAGGCTAGCAAAAAGATTGAGAAGCGACCTACCAAAAAGCAAAAAATCTCGTACCAAAGCATTAAGCATAAGTAACACCGAATAATGCACCATAAGTAGGATATACATTTCATTGCATAACTATTGACTTTCGTGCTTGCCTAGGGACTCACAAACCTTAACACCAATATTCTTACTAAAGCACAATTACACATCAACATGACTCGCATATCATATCGTCATATCTCAAAACCATTACTAAGAATCAAGTTTATTTTGTCCAATGATCTTCATGAAAGTTTTTATTATATCCTACTTGGATATTTATCACTTTGGTACTATTTTCATATGTTGCTTTTGATAGGCTCAAACAAATATAAGTGAAGATCATGAGCATAATTTTTTTCTTTATCTCAAAATAATCTAAGTGAAGCAAGAGAGAATTTCTTAAAAATTTACTAACTCCCATATAAATCTAAGTGAAGAATGAGATAATTTCTTCAAAAAATAACAAAGCACACCGTGCTCAAAAAGATATAAGTGAAGTACTAGATCAAGTCCATGGCTCTAAAAATTTAAGTGAAGCATAGGAGCAAGCATAGCACAATTTTTGGCTCTCTTAAAAGGGTGTGTCCAGCAAGGATTCAACACTTAAAACACAAAACAAAACAAGCAAAGGCTCATATCATACAAGACGCTCCAAGCAAAACTCATATCATGTGACGAATAAAAATATAGTTTCAAGTAAAATACCGATGGTCGTTAGAAGAAAGCGGGGATGCCACTCGGGGGCATCCCCAAGCTTAGTTGCTTGATACTTCTCTGAATATTATCTTGGGGTGCCTCGGGCATCCCCAAGCTTAGCATTTTGCTTATCCTTATTCCTTCATCCATCGTAAGATAACCCAAAACTTGAAAACTTCAATCACACAAAACTCAAACAAAACCTTCGTGAGATCCGTTAGTATAAGAAACCAAACCACTACTATAAGTACTGTAGCAAACCTAGTCTTATTTTGTTTTTTTTTTCATTATATCTACTGTATTCCAACTTTTCTATGGCAAAAACTCGTCAAAGAAAACCATAGAATCATCAAAACAAGCACACAACACAAAGAAAACAGAATCTGTCAAAAACAGAACAGTCTGTAGCAATCTGAAAATTTTGAATACTTCTGTAACTCCAAAAAATATGAAATAAATTGGTGGACGTGAGGAATTTGTCTATTAATCCTTTGAAAAAATAATCAACTTAAAATCACTCTTCTGTAAAAATGACAACGAATCTCGTGAGCGCAAAAGTTTCTGTTTTTCAGCAAGATCAAATAAACTTTCAACCAAGTCTTCCCAAAGGCATTGCTTGGCACAACCACTAATTAAAACACAAAAAACACAATCATAGCAATAGCATAATTGTGCTAACACTCAATAACATAAAGAAAAAAGAAAAAATAAAATTTATTCATTGGTTTGCCTCCCAACGAGTGCTATCGTTTTACGCCCCTAGCTAGGCATAACGCGTAGGATATAAGTTTTGTCATCTTTGTCTTTGTTTCCCTTTGAGGTATTAGTGTCGGGAGGTTTTGTAAATAAGACATAAAACACATTAAAAACAGTATAACACAGCTAGTTAGGAGCTTCCACAACGATTTGACTGTCTCAGCTGTCGGATTCTTGAACCTGCAATCCAGATCAACTCTGGTCCTCCCTGGTCTCTCACACACCGCACTTGCCGTGCATCGCTGGGCCACCGCCTTTCGCAGAACGAGCTGGCTTTTCTCTCCGCAACCAGGCCGTCAAAGGCCCATGTCTTTCTTTTGAACGCTAACAGCCCATGTCGTACACGCTTTCCTCCCTAAGAACAAAGTCTTTCTGTCTCTCAAGAAAAAAAAACTGAACAACGTATCTTCCTTCCGCGCCGCCGTTTCTTCCTCCTCAATGCGCCGGTGTTCCTTCGTCATTGAGTGCCTTCGCGTCAGTGCGTCCGGCCACCCTGTACTCTTCCTTCATAGCGCTTCATTGTTGACGGCGGTTTGAGCAGTTGCCCGTGCCGTCGGCGTCCATCTCCGGCTGTCCTGCTCCATGCCTTGCAGCTGTACCACGCGTCCTTTCCCATCCTGTAACTGAAGCTGAAACTGCCGCTTAAAAGTCCACTATCTACCTCTTGTGATAATGGTAATTATGGTAATTAACTTCATGGGTGATAATGGTGACTAATTTGAACTAATGGTGCGTTACCACAATGTCTTGTTCTCACTCATATATTATGCCTCGCACCATCTACTCCTTCCTGCCATATGTGTCGTCTTTTGTCCATGCCTATTGCCTGGTTCGTTCCTGCCGAATATCCATCTTCCTCCTAATTCTCCTCCATGTCTTCATATCTAAGTAACTGACTTGATATTCCTTCCTTGTAGGTTTTACAGTGTTCACTTGTTCGGATTTGCGTGTTGGGATTGCTCAAGTGTGTGTGTGTTAGACCCAATTGCAACCATGGCTTCTGAACAGGTACCATGGCTCATGCATTTACATACGGTTTCCTTTTGATCATCTACCATATTTTCTTTATTACTGTGATTTTAGTTGCTCATCCTATGCAATTTGTTTGATTTATCCAGCAGGCTCCCTTTGCCTCGGGAACTCAACAAACTTCACGGCCTCTTCTCCTGCTTGCTATGATGCTTGAGAACTATTGTGGGTGAGCTACTATACGACACCTCCCTTTTCCTCCCTCAAAGACATGCCCTGTGTTATACCTTATTTCTACTTTTTGTGCGTGTGACAGTGTGAGGCTATATGTTTTTTCTGAATACACTGGTACCAACCATTGGAAGAGATGGAGATGAGCCTTTTCTATTTGACCATGATATGGAGAAGTAAACTTAATCAGCTAGGTTGTTCTATTTGTTGATGGCTTAGCTTGTTTTGCCAATTTACTGTCTTATAGAATGCTAACTGAAAATTTGCTTCTGCCCAGTGTCTTTAGGTGGCTAGATAATGGCAGCATTCAAAGGACTTTGCTTGTCAAACAAAGTAATAGATGTAAACACCGATTAAACAAATTAGCAACAAACCGAGAAACGGCCCTGAAAAGATTTTGTTCTATTTGATTGGGACACATATTTATCAATCAATTTTTGGTAGGAGGAGAATTCACTATGCGTCAGTTGGCAAAGAAGATTTGATGTGCTATTAAAAGTGCTGGAGAGATTCAAGAACTTCAGGAAGAGAAGCATGTTTTCACAAAATGAAAAGATATGCTAAAATGGTAAATAGACTACATTTTCTGTATTATTAGCTGCAAGTACTTCCTACAACATGCTATTTTTTCATCTTTTTAAGTTATTCTGAAGAACTGATAGTATTTGTAAGTTTATTTCATTTGTTCTTATCTCTTTTATTATTTTTCATAGATAAGTTGTTTTGACTCAGCCATGCCACAAAACGCAGTTTTTTTTACATACTCATATGTATGGTGTATGGATTTTTGTATGGTTAATTTCTTTGCAGGAAGTATGAATACATTGAATACGAAGATAGCATGGAACCTGTATTCCATAGTGTTCAGGATGTTGGCTCTAATGAGGTATATTTATTTTCTAACAGATTCATGCTGAAGTAATATAGAATGCATGAATGCATATTGTTTTGTTTTGTTAACCTTAGAACATGACTTATTTTTATTTTCTCTCCTACGCCTAAGGCTTTGAGCTCCATGGAAGCTATTTCTAACATGAAAGAAATGTGAAGTCTGCTCTTCTAGACATGGATTATACATAGATTATTTCAAAATTGTATCATCTGTCACACCAATAACATCTCCCAACAATTTGCATCGATTAGTGATATATGAGAAATCCTCACCTGCTCCAACAAAGCCTTGCTGGGTTTTCAGCATTAGGAATTTTGCTATGCAAAGGTGATCTCTGTATGCTTGGCGGAGCTATATAGCAATCAATATGAAATTAGCTTGTGACTTAGAGATACCACCCTTCTAATTATAACCAGTTAATAGGAAATCGGTACAGAAATTTAAATAAGACATTCTTGTTAATTTCATTTCTTAATTTCCTTGAACTATCTGCATGACATAAACAAACATTGAGGGAATATATGATACTTAGAAATGTGACGCGATGATGATAACACTCTGTGCTGGGAGCTATATTTTGAGATGAACCAGGACATCCAAGCGAATTGGAGCAACTCTCTTTGATAACGCCAACTCTCATTGATAACGGGAACCAGGTTGCCTCTGTAGTTGCTGGCCCGTGTAGTTCTAAAATTGAAATAGTGTGGTTGTTTGTACACATACCTTTTTTTCTATATCTCTATGTATTTTTGAGAAAAAATATATCTCCATGTGCTTGATGTATTATGGTTCCACATGCACGTTATGTTATTCATGCTGCCACAGCTTACATCTGTAGACAAAATTCAAATTAACTACACCAGCATTCTTATGGACAGGTACTATTCCCCAAGTTGCTTGGGATCAGTCCGTGGACTTCACTTTGTGCAGAAATCTTGTTGTAGTATGACATTGACATGTGAATAAGTTGGATGAATTAATTTTGGATACTTACTGATGTACCGACACTCTATTATCTTCAATTAGATGCATGGTATTTGTGATTATCCAAAAAGTACAAACATCTAAATTTTTTCATATATTTTCATCATTCTTTTGTTAAGACATCTTTAAGATGGTCGGGCGCAGCAAAGCGCGCCTTTATGGTCTAGTTGTCCATGGAAACCGTAGCACTATCAAGTTGCTTTTTATCATAACCCCTTTGATTTCCGGCAGTAATCCACGAATAATGTTGGTTCACATCGTTAAAAACTTTTTGGGTCATATCTAAAATGGGGACTTGCTTCTTAAGAGTTTCATCAAAGATTTGGTAATCTCTAAGAAAATGCCTCAAAGCATAATCGATATTATAAATAATCTCATTAATCATTGTTTTTCCATGATTCATGCCATAAAAATCAAAGATTTCCCTAGCTTCCCGTATTATGTTGTCAAATTCATTCATTAAAACAAGTGTGGCTAACTTTTTAGCTTTAGGATCCTTTATAACAGGTAACTCATAAGCAATCTTCGCAAGGTAGGATGAGTACGAATAAATCTAGTTTCTAGTTTCAGAACAAGTGCCGAAATAGCTTCCGCATAAGATTTAGTCCTTTTAAGTATAGGAGACTTAATTTTCCAACACAATTGAAAAATTCTTGGATATGTTCTTTTCCCATAAAATTTCCTTGTCCCAAAACAAAAGTTTTGGCATCGAGATTACCCGTACACTCCATTTTAGGAGTTAGGCCATCATCTGTTTCTGCCATACCAAAGTCACTCATGGTGACAAGTTCAAGTAATTAAGAGATCTGACAAGAAAACGGTGAACAAAAAAGAGGGCGAATAAAATGGCAATTTTTTGTGAAGTGGGGGAGAGGAAAGCGAGAGGCAAATGGCAAATAATGTAAATTGCCAGGAGATGGGATTTGTCATTAGGAACCTGGTTGATGTTGAAGATCCTCCCAACCAGCGCGCCAGAAATTCCTTTTGATGTGCGCTAGAACTACGCCGGTATTTCCCCAAAGAGGAAGGGATGATGTAGTATAGCGACGGTAGGTATTTCCCTCGTTGATGAGACCAAGGTTATCGAACCAGTAGGAGAACCTCCTCACACCACGTAAACAGCACCTGCACACAAATAACAAATACTCGCAACTCGACGTGTTAAAGGGATTGTCAATCCCTTTCGGGTACGGCGCCTCAAGTAGGCAAATAACGTGAGGTAAAAAGTGGTAGATAGGATAAATAGATCGTGGAACAAATAAATTGCAGCAAGTTATTTTTGTATTTTTGGTTTAATAGATCTGAAAATAAATGAAAGATAAAATAGATCGCAAAGGAAAATATGATGAAAAGAGACGCAGGGGCCGTAGGTTTCACTAGTGGCTTCTCTCGAGAAAAATAGCAAACGGTGGGAAAACAATTACTGTTGGGCAATTGATAAAACTTCAAATAATCATGACGATATCCAGGCAATGATCATTATATAGGCATCATGTCCAAGATTAGTAGACCGACTCACTGCATCTACTACTATTACTCCACACATCAACCGCTATCCAAAGCATGCATCTAGTGTATTAAGTTCATGAGAAAGCGGAGTAATGCAATAAGAACGATGACATGATGTAGAGGAGATCCGTTTATCTATTGCAGAAGATATAGATCTCATCTTGTTATCCTTAGTAGCAACGATACATACGTGTCGGTTCCCTTCCTGTCACTAGGATCAAGCACCGTAAGATCGAACGCACTACAAAGCACCTCTTCCCATTGCAAGATAAATAGATCAAGTTGGCCAAACAAAACCCAAATAGCAGAGAAGAAAAATGAGGCTATAAGCAATCATGCATATAAGAGATCAAAGAAGACACAAATAACTTTCATGGATAAAAACATAGATCTGATCATAAACTCAAAGTTTATCGGATCCAAACAAACACACCGCCAAAAGATTTACATCATATGGATCTCCAAGAGACCATTGTATTGATAATCAAGAGAGAGAGGAAGCCATCTAGCTACTAACTACGGACCCGTAGGTCAACAAAGAACTACTCACGCATCATAGGAGAGGCACCAATGGAAGTGGTGAACCCCTCCATGACGCTGTCTAGATTGGATCTTGGTGGTTCTTGACTCTGCGACGGCTGGATCAATATTTCGTCGACTCCCCTAGGGTTTCTGGAATATTTAGGTATTTATAGAGCAAAGAGGCGGTTCGGCAGGCACCCGAGGTGGGCACAACCCCAGGCGGCGCACAGGCGTCTGGCAGCGCCAGTGGGTGCTGCTCACCTCGAGAAGCCCCTCAGGTGCTTCCTTGGCCCATTGGCTTTCTTCTGGCCAAAAAAATCCTCCAGGAGTTGCGTTGCATTTGGACTCCGTTTGATATTGATTTCCTGCGATGTAAAAAACATGCAGAAAACAGCAACTGGCACTGGGCACTATGTCAATAGGTTAGTACCAAAAATGATATAAAATGACTATAAAATGATTGTAAAACATCCAAGAATGATAATATAACAGCATGGAATAATCAAAACTTATAGATACGTTGGAGACGTATCAGCTATCTCCACCATCACGGCAGTCTCCATGATGAGGAGGGAGTAGTTCACCCTCGGGGATGAGGGTTTGTACTAGTAGCTATGTGTTTGATCTCTCTCTCTCTCTATCTCTCTCTCTCTCTCTCTCTCTCTCTCTCTCTCGTGTTCTTGATTTGGCACAATCTTGATGTACCACGAGCTTTGCTAATATAGTTGGATCATATGGTTTTTTCCCTCTCTATCTTGTTGTGATGAATTGAGTTTTTGCCTTTGAGGTTCACTTTTATCGGATTGAATACTTTGTTGGATTTGAGAACACTTGATGTGTGTCTTGCATATGAATACCCGTGGTGACAATGGGGTATTGTATTGATTCACTTGATGTATGTTTTGGCACTCAACTCGCGGATTCCCGAGGTGATATTGGGGTAATCTATGCATAGGGTTTGATGCACATTTTTGTCCTACTTTCTCCGGTAGAAATCTTGGGGCACTCTTTGAAGTTCTTTGTGTTAGATTGAATATTATGATTCTGAAGTTGTTTGATGCATATCGTATAATCAACTCACGGATACTTGTGGTGACATTGGAGTATCTAGGTGACATTAGAGTATCTAGGTGACATCAGAGTTGGTTGATGTGTATCATATGGTGTTATTTTAGTATGAACTCCAGGGCTGTTTGTGACACTTATAGGAATAGCTCAGTAGATCGATTGGAAAGAATAACTTTGAGGTGGTTTCGTACCCTACAAACAATTTCATCTTATGTTCTTCGCTAGATAGGAACTTTGGAGTGACTCTTTGTCGCACGTTGAGGGGTTATTATATGATTCAACTATGTTAGCACTGTTGAGAGATTGCACTAGTGAAAGTCTGAACCCTAGGCCTTATTTTCAAGCATTGCAATACCGTCTGTGCTCACTTTTGTTACTTGCTACCTTGCTGTTTTTTATTATTCATATAACAAAAATCAATATCTACTATCATTACTACACTTGTATCACCATCTCTTCACCGAACTAGTGCACATATACAATTTACCATTGTATTTGGTGTGTTGGGGACACAAGAGACTCTTTGTTATTTGGTTGCAGGGTTGTTTGAGATAGACCATCTTCATCCTATGCCTCCCACAGATTGATAAACCTTAGGTCATCCACTTGAGGGAAATTTGCTATTGTCCTGCAAAACTCTGCGCTTGGAGGCCCAACACGAGTCTACAAGAACAAGTTGTGTAGTAGACATCAATGGCAGTGGCGGGTTCGGCCAGGGCTACGGGCGGACGGCGGTCGACTCGGGGCTGGGGCAGGGCTGCGGTGGATGCGAGGTGCCATCGGCGGTGGATGCGGGCTGGCGGGGGACAAATCAGGGTCGGGTCGGGGCTGCAAGCTGGCCAGTGATGGATGCGGCAGGCGGGGACGGGTGGGGCCTAAGCGGGCTACGGGCTGGGTGGAGGTGGCTGCTGGCGGTGCCATGGTGCAATCGAGGTGGCAGCGGCGATGGACGGGTGGATTGGAGATGTACGGGCGTGGCGACGACGAAGGCGTGCAGCTGAAGATTCACGGTGATCGACGGTCCAAAGGCGGCGTAACCATCGGCGGGGGAGTGGGAGGGGCGAATCTGGTGCGGCAGTGCTGTGGTGGTGCGTGGCGGGTGGGCGGGCGGCGGCAGTGCTATGGTGGTGCGTGGCAGGTGGGCGGGCGGCGTTAGTGCGTCGGGTGGCGAGAGGAAGAATAAGAAGTGGGAGGAAGGGAAAGGAACTGGCACATGGGCGATTGGCAGGCGGACATGTTTGTACATCTCCTATAGGTGGTGCAAATTTGTACCGCAAGGTGTTGTAGTTTACATCTCCGGGTCTCAGGACCCTGATTCCATGTCACATCGATCTAGCCGGTAACACCTCATATTACTTTGCGGCCTCACGCACGGTATTCCCACGGGTGTCGCCCTACCATGGCCCGGGACCGTTTGCGCCTTTTGGCTCACGTATATGATAGTGTCGCTAGCATCCATATGACAGTGAACCCGGGCCGACATGACTTGTCGTGAACCCAAAGTGGCACTAACTTATAGGGACAGGCATACATGAATCAACATCGAGCATGTCGGTCGGCGTGCGAATCTGGTATGTAGCAGGCTAGCGAGGACTCTAGTGAACCGGGCTGTAGCAGGCTAGGCAGGACTCCGGATGTCACCGCGTGACATTTCCCGAAGGACGAACCACGAGGCAAGTGAATCACATGACCCGGCCGATCAAGTGTTCCGGAGCAAGCGGTAGTCTTTGGGCTAGCAGGACTCCGGTGAACCGGGCTATGGCGGACTACTATGGCTCATGGAAGCACAAGACTACATTTCCTCATAAGAGAGGCTACCAAGGATAAACAACTAGGTTGTCGGATCCCACACATACCAAGCATTTCAATCATACACACAATATGCTCGATATGTGCAAATACAACATGGCGTCACAACAAGACTCTACGACTCAGAGAATTTATTCATTAGGCTCCGAGGAGCGAGATATTACAAACATGGGTCTCATGACTCAACATTCATAGCATACAAATCAAAGCACAAGCGGAAGCTTAACATGTTTGAGTACAGACATCTACAAATGAAAAAGGCTGAGAAGCCTGACTATCTACCAGATCCTGCCGAGGGCACAAGATCGTAGCTGAGGTAACAAGCTAAACGTCGAAGTCCATGCGGTACTACTAGCGAGACTGAAGTCTCTCTGCAAAACATAAAATAGGCAAACGTGACTACAAATGTACCCAGCAAGACTTACATCATAACTAGCTACATATGCATCGGTATCAACAAAGGGGTGGTGGAGTTTAACTGCAGCAAGCCAGCTTTGACTAGGTGGCTATCCGGAACTACGACTGCAAGTAACTCTTTTGAGGTGGCGCACACGAGTACACATATTCACCATATCAATACACCACTATGGATCCACTCCCGTCTCCCTATGAGAATGCCATCCGTAGCACTCACGCTTATCTTGCGTATTTTAGAGTATCCACTTTCACTTGCCTATGAACTGCATGCTGTGCAACCTGTAAGTCCTTTACCATGACACGGCTATTGAATAGATCATATTAACCCTGCAGGGTGTACTTCTTCACACACGCTCTCGCCACTTACCGCCATGTACACCTCGTGTATCTTGGCAACCTTCAAGCAGGAAGCTTTGGCGAGGAGTCGGCCACGACCGACTAACCACACAAGTCTCTTGTCTAGGTTTATCGCCTATTCGGGTTCCATCCGCAAGGAGATCCGGCCGGGTGTCGCCACGGCCCCCCAAACGATGTGTGCAGGGTTCCCAAGTCCACCATCCGGTGCCACTTGGTACAGACCCCACTGCCTAGTCTGTCCCAAGCCCACATTGCATCGGGTGCCACTTGGTAGACTACTAACACTACCTACAAACACCAGAAACTAGTTGCAACTCCTGGACAGAGATCAAGTTGATTAATAAGCCGAGAGGGGTCGAGTTACTGGAACCCAATGTGTGGTAGTAACTGTTCATGGATCACAAACACAGAACTCAGTTCCTGAGGACGGCTGCAATGAGACAACCCACCATGTACTCCTACATGGCCTCTCACCGTTACCTTTACCAAATCGTGTTCAGACACTTAGCTCACACATGTAGGACATGTTCACACACCTCCAATTCATCTCACGATGAATCGGACTGACACAACTCTAAGCAATAGCAGGCATGACAAACAAGCATGAATGAGTAGGCACATCAGGGCTCAAACAACTCCTACTCATGCTAGTGGGTTTCATCTATTTCTTGTGGCAATGACAGGTCATGCGAGAAAAGGGGTTCAACTACCGCAGCATGTAACAGTTGAATCGTTGTTGTCCTAATGCAGTAAAAGAGAGCATGAGCGAGAGAGTAGGATTGTATCGGAATGAACAAGGGGGTTTTGCTTGCCTGGCACTTCCGAAGATAATATAACTCTTCATCAGTGTCATCGATCACGTCGTCGGTAACAACATCTACTCTGGGGGAACAGGTACCGGCAACAGAGAGAAGGCACAATCAATGCAATGCACAATATGATGCATGATCATGACAAGGCAAGATGTTGTGATTTGATCTAATGCAACTAAAACCAGATTAAATGAAGTTGGTTTGAACCAAAGATTCAAATTCAACTCCATATGTGATTATTTAAATGCCACTTATTTGATTTGACCTGATCAGCAGGCATAAGTTGTTCAAACATGCATGTTAATGTCATAATCAGATTCTTTGGAATTTTCTGATCATTTTTCATATATAATTTGTTTGATTTGGAGTTACCGTTGATTTTCTATGAATTTTAGAAGTTTTGGATATTTTCTGAAATAAATAAATCATTTAAGATTTATTTAAATTCAGAAAAGAATCATCGCGTCGACATGACGTCCTTTGTGATGTCAGCGGTCAACAGGGCGGTCCAGGTCAAACCTGACCCGGTGGGGTCTCGCATGTCGATGAGTTAGTTAAACTAACTAAAATTAGTTAGCGCTAACCCTAGGTTAATTAGCAGGGCGGGCCCCACTTGTCATAGGGTCAGGGGGAGTCAACCTGGGCCCACCCAGTCAAAGTCAACGGTCAAACCACTTGGCCGAGGCAGGCCAGACGCGGCGGTGGGAGTGCTGGCGTTCGGCGACCAAATGGGCGGCGGAGAGCATCTACGCCAGTGGGAGCAAGCCGTCGTTTGGTGGCGATGGTTGGGCTTGGGGTTGCGGAAGCGTCACGGCGGCGACCTTGGCGGTCGCCGAGTCGGTGAAGATGAACCCGAGGTTACGGGGCATGGAGAGGCACGTGGGGTGGTGTGTTGGGCTCCTGGGGATGCGGTGAGCACGTTGGACACGGTGGTGTGGCCAGTGGGTGGCCGGAGCATTGTCGGCGACGAGCTCGGCGGCGAGTGCGGAGTGAGCGTGGTGCGGTGCATACGGTGCGAGAGAGCTAACGAGAGGGGAGGACAGAGCTGAGCTCACGGCGATTCAGACAAGCGTCGAAGCGAGCTCGGGGAAGGTCGAGCTGGCGAAGCGGGCGATGGCGATCTCGGCGGCGGAGTTGGGGAAGACGGGTCGGGCGACTCGAGCGGGCGAAGCGCTGGGGCTCGGCCTTCTCAACGTGGTCGACAACGGGCGAGCGAACGGACACGCAGTGACGCGGAGCAGGGACGACGGCGGACGCGTTATCACGGTGGTGGTAGCGATAAGCGTCGGCCATGGTCTTGAGAGGCGAGGAGAGGAGCTGAGGCGGAAGGGGCGATTCTGCGAGCTCGGGGAGAAGTGGGTGACCGACCAGTGCGTAGCAGCGAGGAAGGAAGCAGCGGTGGGCAGCTGCGTGGCCAGTCTTGGTCTTGGCGGCCGAGCACCTGCTTGCACTGCTGGCGAATAAGCTGACTCGGAGCGGTGGCTGGGCTGGGCCGGCTAGGTGGGCTGGCTGGTGGGCTGCCAGGTGAGATCCTCTCTCTCTCTCTCTCTCTTTATTTCTGTTTGCTTTTTTATTTGTTTCTGTTCTGTGTTTTGAAATAGTAGAAATACTATTCCATTTAGGAAAAACCTGAAAATATTCAAAGGCACATTTGAAAATATTATCAACAGCCTAAAATTACCTTCAGGATTATTTGGGCATTTTAAAATATTTATAGGATTTAAATTGCCCAAATGCAAATACTTATGGCTTGGTGCAAAAATCCAGAATAGCCTCCAAAAATATGAAACCATTTTGGCGGAGGGTTTAGCTGTGACCAAAGATGATGAACATTTATGAAGGGCATTTTGGGTTCATTGAAATTCCAATTGTTGGAACCTAGTATTTCAAAAGGGGGTGTTGGGGTTTGTTAGTCCCCATTTCAGAATTAATAGAAATTGAAAATGATGCATGGATGCAAAGCCACTAATTACAAAAAGATTCTAGGGCTGTGACACCGGGAGGCGGAGATGTAATTTTTTTACATCTACATCATCTGTTGAAGAGTTGATTTTTGGCTTCAGAGATGCAAAAGTTAGGTGTTTTGCATCTACATCTTCAATTGGAGATGCTCTTATATTATGGGAGAGAGGTCGCATGATGTGTTTTGTAGGCCGTCCGTCGAGAAGGTTCTATTGCTGATGGTTGATTGTTGATGTGAGTCTTGGCGGACGACGCTTTAGGGCATCTACAACCGAGCGCCTCAAACTCATCTCATACGTCCGGCCGGGCCGTCCAGTCCCAATTTTTTGACCCAGACAATCCTCTCAAACGGGCCTCAAACTTCTGGCCTCATCGGCACCCCTCACATCTAGCCCAAATATGGGGCGGATATGGGGGCGCCCAGGTGCGCTCGGGCACGCCCGCCACGTCAGACCGGACAGCCCGCCCGACCGCAAATTGCACCAAATCCACCCCTAAGACCTGCCGGATCCATTTGCTATCTCCTTTCTTTCTCCTTCTCCGCGCCGTCCGTCTCGAAGCTCCGCTGCCTTGCGCACTCCGCATCCATTCCTAGCCTCTGTGCCGCCAGCCAGCCTGCTCCGGCAGAACAGTCCTCTCTCCCGTCCTTGTCGTGGGGGACGTCGTCGCTGGCCCGGGCACCACCATGGTATGTCTGGCACCTCTCTGGCTCCGCCTTGCGCTTGATGTGTTCGACACATTGTCCAACCAATTTTTTTATGATTTTTTTAGGGAAAACGATGGATTCTGTTGCTTCGTCGGACGAGGAATATGGACCGATGGAGCTTGACCAAATGATTCAAGATGAGTTCTTCGATTCCTCGGATTCAGACGAAGAAGTGGACATGATTATGCTCATGAGCATGCAAAAGGAAATGGACTGGCAAGTGGAGCATATTCTCAACTTCAAGGGCTGAATCAAAGGGAGAAAAGTGATCAACTGGGACAAGGTATCCTGAGCAAAGCTACTGCATAGGGACTACTTTGCTCCCAATCCTACTTTCCCAGATGATCCATGGTTTCGTCACCGTTTTCGCATACGGAAACCATTATTTTTGCGCATTATGGGGAGTGGAGGCACATGACCACTACTTCATGCTCATAAGGGATTGTTGTAGACAACTCTCAGTCTCTGCCAAACAGAAGTGCACGACTGATCTGAGGATGCTTGCACTTGGTATTTCTGCAGATGTCGTTGATGAGATGGTCAGGATGGGGGAGAGCACGTGCTTGTAGACTACTGTCAAGTTTTCCCACGTCATGGTGGAGGTGTTTGGACCTGAGGATCTCAAAGAACAAAATGTGCATGACACGGGGAAGCTGTTGGCTATTGGAGAGGCAAGGGGGTTTCCAGGAATGCTCGGATCAATTGATTGCATGCATTGACAATGGAAGAACTGCCCCAAAGGTTTGCGGGGAATGTATCAAGGTCACACTAGAGAGGCCACCATCATACTAGAAGCGGTGGCATCACATGACTTATGGATTTGACATGCTTTCTTTGGAATGTCATGTTCTCACAACGACATCAACATGCTTCAATGATCTCCGGTGTTCAGGAGGCTTTGCATTGGGGAATCACCGTCATGCAACTACATCGTCAATGGCCGAGAGTATAACATGGGATACTATCTTGCCGATGGTATCTATCCTCAGTGGACGGCATTTGTGAAGACCATATCCGAACCGCACGGCAATAAATAGAGCCACTTTGCAACAATGCAGGAAGCGGCTAGGAAGGATGTGCAGAGGGCATTTGGTGTGCTTCAAGCTCGTTGGGAAATTGTGTGGAGCGCTGCAATGATGTGGTAGTTATAAACTTTGTGGCAGCTGATGTCATGTTCTTTTATTCTACACAATATGATTGTCGAGGATGAGGGTGATGATGTAGTCCAAACCCCTGATTTTGAAGCACCCTCATCCTCCACAAGAATATTGGTGTGCTTCAAGCTTGTTATTCTGCACAATATGATTGTGGAGAACAAGTTGAAATTCCGAAAGATCAAGATGCGGCTCAGCTTATGAATTTTCTGTGGATGCATCGAAATTTTCGAGATCATCAGGTGCACACTAAGCTACTCAATGATTTTTTGGATCAAATGTGGACCCACAATGGCAACCAAGGAGCTAATGCTTGAGTTGTGTACTTAAAATATTTTTTGTGTAAACGCTATCTATGCTCCATACCAACATTTGTTATTTACGTGCGACATTATCTTTTATGATCGACATGCATGGATTTGCTTGGATTTGAGAGTCCGGATTTGAGATATGTGAATGCCGGGGTGCAAATATGAGTGCCTGTCCATATGCGCCCTCGGGCGTGCCCGGGCGCGTCCGCGGACGTATAGGGGGTCGGATTTGTCAAGTCCGGTTGTAGATGCTCTGATGCAGCTCACGGTTCTTCCTAGTGAAAGTAGATGAAAAAACACTGGAAGATCAACAACAGGTGCAGCGTTATTTTATTTCTGAAACGGAGGCAAACGGTTTGCCTTATTCATTAAATAAGGAGTCTAAAAAAAGTTATCTGAACCCAAACACTAGAGAGCAAGCAAAAAATACTACTCTCCTGGCAGAATTTCACCCAAATATTTTGCACTTGGAATGACCCAAAGCATTGCCTCTTTTTTGATGGCTAGTAGGAGGATAATCGGAGGGGGGGCGCTGTTCCAAAACACCTCACATTTCTCTCATCCCAAAGCGTTTTACTAACAAGCGTGATGAGAATAGGTAATGCCCTCTTATGTATCCTTTGGGCGATGGCCATCTCCACCCACCATCCTTTGATGGCCGGATAGGTCGCCCACAAAGAAGTATCTACCTGCAGACAGAGCCCAGTTGCTTGCTCTTAAAGATACGCTCAATGTGTTTTCATGATCCTTTGGGCTGGATGTCAATTACCATAAATCCTTCATCATCCCAATCAATGTGGATAATGCCTCTATTGTAGTCGTGCAACATGTTTTGGTTGCCAAATTGGGAAGATGCCTTTCACTTACTTGGTCTGCCTGTTGGTACAACCAGGCCAAAGATGGTTGATTTCATGCCTATGGTGGATTGTATGGAAAGGAGGATGTCTGGTAGCTCCTTGTTTCTTAACCAAGGGGAAAGATTGTAGTTCTTGAACTCTACTTTATCATTAATACCTATATTTTTTCTCAGCAGTCTGGCAATACCTCCTGGTATCCTCGAGCAACTTGAAAGAATTCAGAGACAATGTCTCTGGAGGAAACATATAGATGAACCTGCTCCAGCACTTGCTGCTTGGACCTTATTTTTAGACCTAAGAACAAGGGAGGGCTTGGGATCATGAACCTTGGCGTTCAGAATATTGCTGTACTGCTCAAGCATCCCAATAATTTTCTAAATAGGAAAGATCTCCCTTGGGTATCTTTAATTTGGGACATATATTATTATGGCAGGGTACCTCAATCAACTAAAGATTGTGGCTCTTTCTGGTGGGAGGACATCTGCAAAATTTTGCATCACTTCAGATCTTCATCTTGGGTTCAAATCAATGAGGGGGATACAATCATACAACTCTTTTTTGGTCCGATTGCTGAAAGATTGGTGACAATGTCACTACCTTACAGTCAAGATATCCCAGGATGTTTTCCTTTGTGAAAGACCACTAGATAAGTGTTAAGGGGGCTTTTGATTTGCAGGAATTTACCGAGCTGTTTCACTTACCCTTATCTGAGCAAGCTTTTGCTGATTTTATGACTCTGCAGTGTTTGATGATGACTCATAACAAAAGGGAAGGTGAGAAGGACATCTGGTATTGGCAAGGGTCTAGGAATGCATACAAGCCAAAGATTTTTCACATTTCATACCCTCCTCCTTATCCTTTAATCATTTGCTTCTTTGGATCTGTAAATCTGCTTGCACCATGAAGATCAAGGTGGTTGCATGGATGCTTATCATGGACAGATTAAACACAAAGGACATGGTTGAGAGGAGGCATTGGCACCTTGACGATGGTGTTAATTGTGTTCTTTGCCACTTGCAGACAAGAAAGACTAGGGACCATCTTTTCTTTCACTGTAACTTCAGTGTCAGAGTTTGGAATTATCTTTAGATTGACTGGTCTCATGCTGATACAATGGGGGAGATTGTTTTCGATAAAGGGCATTTTTATTAACTCATAATGTAGCATCAAGTGGATACAAAACATAATGAGCGACACCAGCCTCTGCATAGCTATGATGCACACAGCCTTAACGAAGAGTCTAGCAAAATATGTATTAAAAAAACGATAAGTTGGCTTGAGTAAAGCCATATGAGTCCAAAACTATGCCAATGTCGTGGGGAGGTGGACCGATCCGGAGATTATGTTGCCACCCATGTTGGGTAAAACCTCCTGCCACCCGCTCCAACCGCATACACACCGCCTTGAACAGCGATTGATACTCCGTTATCAGAAGCGTAGACTACATCTGAAACCGGTCGCATAACGGTAAATAACCTGCATAGAAGAAGAGGTTTTGCCATTAAAAACACAATCGTTTCTACATAGCCAAAGCGACCATAATAAGGCAGACGCTCCCACCCGTATTAGCATACTAAAAGTATTTGGTATTCCATCGAGCCGTGACCATATACATTGGCAACACTTGTTGGTGGATACAAATTGGACGCTATTTGGATGATTACCATATAGAACGTGCGAACTTGCATTGAAAGAAGAGGTGTTTAATTGTCTCGTCATGAGTACAAAAGCTACACTTCTTACTTCCTTGCCAGTTAAGTCGAAAGCAAGGTTGTCTTTTGTTAGCACAACTCCTCTCCGAAGATACCACATGAAAATCTTATTTTTTAGTGGCATCTTTGATTTCCATATTAGTTTATTATTATTCAATGGAGCCTCTAAGTGCGAGAGTGCACGGTACATAGAGTCAACTGTGTAGGACCCAGATGTAGTGAGATTCCAGCGAAACACATCCCTCCCTTGTGTCAAGTTAACCGAATCCAAACGGGATAGAAGATGTTGCCATGACGCAAGGCGGAGGCCAATCAAATCCCTCCTAAATGATACATTCGGCGGGGAGGAGCTGAGCACGTGCGCAAGAGTATCATTCTTATCGCGTACAATTCGGTACAAGGCCGGATACTGTTCCTGAAGAGTGGTGTTTCCTAGCCACCTGTCCTCCCAAAAACGTATCTCAGAGCCGTCCTTTATCGCGAATGATCCAAAGCGGAATAGATGTTTCTTTACCGCCATCAGACCAGACCAAAAATGTGAGTCACCAGGTTTCCAATACGCCTGGGACAACGCTTTTTGGCCTAGATACTTATTGCGCAACAGGGCTTGCCAAACAACAGGACAATGGGGGAGATTGTTACACAAGCCAAAGAGGGATTTTGCCAAACCTTTTTTCTCTGAGGTGGTTTTCATTGCTTGCTGGAACATTTGGATCATTAGGAATGGCTAAGTTTTTTGGCATGAAAGACCAAGCTTTAACAAATGGACAAGTGCTTTCATTCATGATATATCTCTCATGCAACACAGAATAAAGTCTGCTTTCAAGGATGATCTTTTGAGATGGATTTCATTCCCACCTCCTTGATTTTCTTTTATTTAGAGGGTACATTTGTATTTTTTGTTTTCCTTTTAGAGGTCAGTTTTAATGTTACCTCTCGTAATCTTTGTACTTTGTATCCTTTTCATTAATAAAGTTTTGATCTGATGTGGGGCTTTTCCCTACAGTTACCAGTCAAAAAAAACGTCGATGCGGTGGAGCCAATCTTTGACCAAAGCCCAAAGCCTCATAGCAAAATGACACTTGAAGAGTAGGTGCTCCACGGACTCGGGCTCCATATCGCATAGCAGGCAAGGTCCACAGTTTGGCCACCCTCTTTCTCTTTTGGCCAATCAAAAGGCGGGCTCCCTTTTGCATAGAGGTGCAGCGTTATTATTACTGAACAAATACAAAAACCAGTGAACAAATGGAAACAAAAGGCATTCAATGGTCCTTCAAAGCACAACTTGTTTGGATGTAAATATAAGTTAGTGATCTAAGCGCTCTTATATTTCTTTACGGAGGGAGTACACTTTAGTACAGTCATACCAATTACAAATTTACAACTAAACTCAACAAATAGAGATGCAGCAACGGCAATTGGCTACCATCAGAATAAAGTATCTCATGACATTTTTGCTGTCGACTTTATTATTTATCATTCTGTAGGCCGCCCAAGTGAACCCCCACACGAGCACACCAAAAGCAACGGAAAAAAAACAACGACTTGCACCCCGAGCATTCCACAAACAGAGAGATCTCCCGTTGTCCGACTCCTATCAAAGAGCTCCATTGTACTTGAATGCTTCAAGATATGACCAAGGATCCCAAGATGAATCCCTTAGCAGCAGTTCCTGCAAAAGTATGCATGCATGTGTGACAAATCTGATATTTTGAGCGTCCACTGGAAAACAAATCTAATCTTTTGAGTGCGATCAACTTACCGTAATGTCTTTAATACGCCTGGCACTTGTGCTGCTGTAAGCCTGTAAAATGTGTCACTTAGGTTGGTAGCAACGGAAAAGAATTTCAAGTGGATGTGAAATGTCCACAGAAAAACATGAAGAACAACAAATGACAGTAGAAATAGAGCTGTTTCTCTCACCTCTTTAATCTAATTATAGAGAGTTTCACCCGGGAAGATATTGTGGCCATGTGTTGCAATATGGACTAGGACGCCTTCTCCTGAAAGACCATTCCTGAACTCTTGGGCATGCGGGCAGTCTATCATGTACAGGCGTTCCAGCGAGCAAAGGCTCTCTGCCCGGTCCAGTGCTGGGCAATCCTGCACTAACAGGTCCTGCAGCTTACCGAGATTGGAGATCTTCATCAGACTTCTGTTGTCCTTGAGCTTGAGCCACACAACTGCAGGAAGGTTGACAACTTCTTTCAGCTCATGAGCACCTTCAATGTGGATTCTCTTGAGGTTGACAATCTTGGACAAGTCCGGAGGGAGAGCCGTCAGTTTTGGGCAATCAAGAAGCAGCAGCCGTTGAAGGCAAGGCATCAGAGAGAGCTGTTGATGGTTGCCATCGCACACATCTCTTGTGTTGAGGGACCATTTCTCCAAATTGCGCATGCGAATGATTAGGAGAAGTTCAAGCTTTGGGAAGAAGGCGGCAGCACTGGCGACACCTTTCCCCAAGAGCTCTGTGCCAATAGAGACAACTTCATCTGCGCCTTGAATCTTAAGCTCTAGCAGCTCTGGCATCTGACCTGCTGGTGGCAGCACTGAGCATGGTATGCACTCATTGAGGTGCATCAGGCATAAATTTGGCATATTAAGCTCTGGTTCGGTAAGCAACCATTCTGGGAACGCTAAGCCCGGGAATGCCACAAGAAAAAGATATGCTAGGCTTGTTGATGGAACAAGTGTGTCATAGACTCGCTGGATCCTCTCGAGCTCATCAGCATCGTAGTGAGTACTGGTGCATTGGAGTCCCAGTTCTCTAAGATTATGACTGTTCTTCAACACAAGCTCACCCCTTGGTGTAGCTTTCTCAAGCTTATCAACCCACAGACGCCGGACATTGGGGAGGTCTCGCAGTTCATCCAATCTGAACCCAGTCTCGCTCTCAAAAACTCCTCTGAGGCTGTAGAGATGCTGAAAATTTGCAATCCCTTTGGGAACATGATGAAGTGCAACCTGGTCTAGCTCAAGGAAACTTATGTTTGGTAGTCCCATCAGACCAGCCGGCAGGCTATGCAACTCACGGCAACCAAGCAAACAGAGGTACTCAAGGCTTATGAGCTTACCTATGGACCTTGGAAGTTTGTTAATTTCCGTATAGCTCAGGTCTAGCAGCTTGAGCAGCACCAAGTCCCCCAATGACTCTGGTATGTTCTGGATGCTTGTTCCACGGAGAACCAAGACACGGACATGCTGGAGCTTTCTGAAAGTGTCGCTGCGAATCGACTTGAAGTTCTTGTTATCGAAAAGCAGGAGTGTCCTCAAGCACCTGTGCTCTTCTAGAGCTGGTAGTTCTTCTACAGCGCTGCTGATCCCTAGGCGGCGTAAATTTGGCAGGGCTCTGCTATTTTCCACGTTCATGAACGTGGAGTAATCTTTCTTCACATTCATGAACAAGGAGTGATCCTTTGTCAGATGTTGTCCAAGCGACCTCAGTACATCATGAATCGTTGACACAGCCTGGTCAACGGTCTCCGGTTTTGGCTGCAAAAGGTTCCTCCTAATTAGCTCATAGTAGTACCTTTCAGCGGTCTGATGTATTGAGCACCCATCTTCTTTCCTCACAAAACCCTCGGCAACCCACCAGTAAGCAACAGCGTCACGCCATATGTCAAAGCTCGGAGGCAACAGAGCACACCAGAGGAAGCACTGCTTCAGTTCATGGGGCAGGTTTCTGTAACTTACATACAGTGCCCCGGCTACTCCAGCGGGGAGTCCATCAATAGACCATTGGCAATCTCGGATCTTCTTCCACTCCTCCTCTGTTTTTCTGCTAGACAGAGCGCCTGCAACGGCCTTGATGGCAAGAGGAAGGCCATCGCACTTCCTCACAATTGCAAGCCCCAGCTCCCGGAATTTACCATCAGGCGGTTGGAAGGAATTCTTCATAAGCAGCATCAGGCCATCAGCCTCACTCATTCTGTGTACCGGCTGAATATATGCTGTGTTCATTGCCAGCAAAACTTCATGGCTTCTCGTGGTGACAAGGACGCCGACTTTCAAGGCTCCCATAAAGGCTAACCGAAGACGACTGATCCAGACATCAGGCAGAAACACATTATCCAATACAAGAAAAACACTCTTTCCTTGGATTGTGTCTTTTAGGCCAAGCAGAAGCTCAGCGTCGGTCTCTAGCTGATCACACTTCCCTCCGGCCATTCTTATTGCCTGCTTCAGCAAATCAGTTATGGTGTAGGTCTCAGAAATGCACAGCCATATATGAATCTGGAATTCCTTCCGTATGCTCTGCTCCCAGTATATCTTCTGAGCTAGTGTTGTCTTGCCGATGCCTCCCATCCCTTCAATGCCGAAAACACTTGGCTCATTATTCTGGCACCTACTCACAATAGCTTGTACCATGGAATCAGCATAACGTGTGATAGCTGTTCCAACAACCCCTGGTTCAACTATAGGAACTGTCTGTCTTGTATCCACAATTGTTATCTGGGGCGGTGGAGATGCGGGTCTCCCCGGGGTATACATCTCTGTTGTCCCTCTAATCTCCTCAAGCTCTGTGTTTATGTCCTTGATCCTTGTAGCTACTCTGTGGTCAAGCAAAAGATTTGCAAAACAAGAAAACATGGAGCAGCATGGCGGCGATCTTGGTCGGGTATATGAATGAGCCATAAAAAGATCTACGACATCATCAACATTGAACATAACATCACTGACGCGCTTCCACCATAATTTGGTCCCTTCATCTCTCATGGCCAAAGCCTCCGCATCCTGACGAACTGCCCTGAAGGTTTCCAGATTGTGCTGGAGCTTCCTGATATCCCTTCCCACACATAATGTCATCACGACCTCATCCTCCACCAGCTGTCCCAACTTGCCCAACGAGCTCGAAACAAGACCCTCCAAAACGGTCGCCATAGTGCCTAACCTGCGGCTGCGGATTCTCACTCAGCAAGACGATTTGCTTGGCAAGTTTTCCCAAACAAGCATAGGCCACTGCCAGTTTGCCCTGCTACGCACAATTCACACGATGGCATGCCCTTCTCTGCACAAAGCATCAAACGCCAACAGTTTTAGATCCAGATCCTTATTGCATGTATATACTGGAGTACAATACAACACATTTATATAATCAGTTCAAGAAAATTCCAATTCATTTAACCTGGTGTTCGAGGGAGAATTTTTTTTTATACATCTCAGCAAGCTCCCTTGTAAGACAAAAAAAAAATGCATCTAATAGGCCGAGGCCGGGAAAAGAGGATGTTTCTTTAAAATTGGCAATCTCTAACAGCTCAGATTAACTATAGATAGAATTTACTCAGGAAAAACCATATCAAAAGCAACTACATGGAAGCTCTAAATGACCACCGAAGAAATCTTAGAACCGAGGCATGATACTCTGTTTTGTATACAAAAAATAGAAAAAAGGTCGTACCTTTCTACCGCCACTCTAGATGCGAGATGGAGCCGAGGAGATGGCGATGGTGGTCGCTTTCTGGGATAATGAGGAAAGGATCCTTGCAAAGCCAGGAGCCCAGGATTCTCGGCTGGGATATGCAATCCAGGCTCGCGAGAAAGAATAATCGGCTGACCTCTCGCTGCGGCCCTGCTCCCGCCGGGAAGCGGGAGTAGGAAAATCTCTTGCTCAGGTGAGATCAACCTACTCGCTTTTGCTGGATCTGAAGTCACAGAGCTAAGCCTCTGCGTCTGCCTGCAAGCATAGTTGCTTCGTTTGCTCCGTTCATTGATGGGAGAAGAGAAGACATCGTGGGTAGGGGGCATCTGCCGATCCAAAGTCAAACTCCAGAAATGGCCACCTAATCAGTTTATTATAATATAATACTCCCATCTGATTCCATTCATATGAAATTAGTGAGAGAAAGGGCAATCATTGCTGCACTTGCAAGTCTCTCGGTCTCCAATAAAATTTCGACCATAACATAATATGATTGTCCTGATCTATTCGCTGGCAACAGCTCAGTTCCTTTCATAGAAAATTCCATAAAAAAGTACAAGAGGCCAGCTGTTCGACCCCAGCCACCGTCTGTACTCATTCAATGGCAACCCTCTCGTAAATCCGGCCCGACAACGGACGAGCCTCCGCGGAGACTGATCGATCACACCTTATAGATGCTATGCAACTGAGTACCTCATGTCTCATCACCTAGATCAATACAAATCATGCAAAACATTTCCTACGTACTACATACACCACGTTAGCCTAAACAAAGCCACGCCGTCTCGAGCATCTCGTCGACATCGGCGGCGTGCTTCGCCTCCGCCTCCTGCAGACGACAATGCTTGGCCTCCGCTGTTGATTTTGACACAAGGGAATCGACATCGCCTGCTGCTCCGCCTGTAGATCCGCGTCCCCAGCGTCCTCCTCCTGCTCCGCATCCCCGTCTTCCTCCAACTCCACCTCCACCTCCTCCTCCTCCTCCTCCTCCTCCTCCTTCAGATCGACCGCGTCCGGAGGTAGCCTCGCGGCGATCCGAGCTTCCGCCTTGCCCGGATCTGCTCAAGGTGCTGCAGTCGGCGAGCCGGTACTAGATATGGGTAGCTCCTTACCCAGCGGCGTGGGGGCATGGCTACTACCGGTGATAGACGACGAGTGGAAAGCGGCAGCGGGGCCGGACGGGACGGGGTGTGGATGGGTAGGGTTTCGACACCGGCAGTCGGCTTAAATACCCGTGCTACGGCACAACACGGCTCACACGAGTGGCGCCACATGGCGACGGAGGAGACGAGCTTCAGACCACCGGGTTTCGAGGTGTTTTTGTGTGGGACCCGGGCGTCAGTCCGACATGACGGACGCACTCGGGCCTCCCCATATCCACCCCATATTTGGGCTGGATATGAAGGGTGCCGGTCAGCCCTCTCGGTCGAGTTTTCATGAGCAGTTAGTGGTCGGGCCGTCCGCCTGGGCATTTGGGGCGGGTTTGGAGCGCCCGGGGCATTGTCGTGAATAAGGAAATATAAAATAACAATTTTATTATTGCCTCTAGGGCATATTTCCTTCAAATAAGACATTGGTGGTAAGCAGTATGACGATCACCGCCCACAACTCTTTGTGTTCTACTCGTGCATATCATCTACGCATAGACCTGGCTCTAATGCTACTGTTGGGAAACATAGCATGCAATTTCACAAAATTTCCTACGCTCACGCAAGATCTATCTAGGAGATGCATAGCAACGAGAGGGTTAGAGTGTGTCTACGTACCCTCGTAGACCGAAAGCGGAAGCGTTTGCCAACGCGATTGATGTAGTCAAACTTCTTCTCGTTCCGACCGAACGTACGGCACCTCCGAGTTATGCACATGTTCAGCTCGATGATGTTCCTCAAACTCTTGATCCAGTAGAGTGTCGAGGAAGTAGATGAGTTCCGTCAGCATGACGGCGTGGGGACGGTGATGGTGAAGTTATCCGCGCAGGGCTTCGCCTAAGCACTACGAGAATATGACCGGGTGTATAAACTGTGGAGGAAGGCACCGCACACGACTAAGAATCGTTGGTCTGTGTTCTAGGCGCCCCCTCCCCATGTATACTAGATCGGGAGCGCGCCTTGGCGCGAGGGTGCCGGTCTAAACGTTGCAGCCAAGCAGGTAATGCTCAGGTTAATAGGAATCCAGCTATAGCGGTACGCATTCAGACAAGATAGCAAAATAAAGTAAAGGATAATCATTCACTTGTGATAGAAAAGACATTATGGAGTTCAACATCAGTATGAAATTATAAGGCAGCATTGAGTTCAGTGTGTTTATAAGATCACAAAAGATAACCACTCGACATTAAGTTCTGTACCTAATGCGTACATATAGGAGAGGAAGTAATAAAAGTAGGAACATAATAAAGAAGAAACAACTACGATGCCATAGCTACTAAGCATACTAATAAGTAGCTCCATTCAACCGCCTTTGTCGATCAAAACTTCATAGGCGACACTTCACATGAACATGAACCTGATGCAAACAACTAAGCACAGGATCATTATGAAAGAAGTCTACACAAATGTTGAGCGCTGCAACTTCACAAAAAACAACGAAACAGATCGTATCATAAGTATACACCATGAGCTATCATTCTACATTGGTACACAAGTTCTATAAAATATTGTAAAAACAGTTGTTACAGTACCTGGAAACAATGCTATAGAAACATCAATAACGGTAGGGCCTTTGTCTTCGTTAATCAATCCACAAACATGTATGTTATCTTGTAGATGATCATTACTGAGAACTCTCTACTTCCTCTTTGCAGGTGAAAAGGGCATGTTCTGAGGTGAAGCTAATGCAGATAGTAGTGGTCGATACTTGCGAGAAAGGATGATAGCGTCCCATGAAAGCTCTAAAGAAAATATTAGAATTGACTAATGAACCTAGGAAGGCTGTACATCATAAACGATGAAGTGGTGTTCTTGTAACCAAAAAGGAACATATTTTCAGGCGACAAATGTATATATTGATTTCCTAAATACATGTACATAAGGAAACAAAAAGTAGTAGCTATAATACTTGACAGCAATAGGTAACAAGTAGAGGGTAGCTCGTCACAAATGAAATAACTGATTGGAGCTCTAAGACCAATCTGTAGCTTTGTTGTCACAAAATTAAGTTATAAAATATAATAATGCAAGCTTCAGCAATACGTGAATAATTTCTCTTATCGTATTTCACAATATAATAATATAAGCTTCAGTTAATTCCTAACTTTCCAAGAAATGAAAGGAAGAGTGTAACCGCTTAAACAACAGTAGCACGACAACACAAATAAACAAATATGGAGTTAAATTTACACGTGCAGGTTGAAAAATCACATACACCGGCAGATTGTTGTATGTATCGTATAAAGAATGATGGCCTAGGTAATCGTATCTACGATCCATTGAGATTGTTGTAAAGGAAATTGCAAGGATAATTTATATGCACTCGCACACAAGCATCAACCCTAGCATCTTGAACTTTAATGATAGTAATGAGACTAAGTAGTCAGTGTTAACTTAAAGGCAGGTAAAGAGACTATGCAGTGGCCCTTATCTAATACAAGAAATCAACATCATAGAAATCATTCCAGGAGAGATAAGGTGGTGAAGTTGAATTAACCTGCACAGAGAAATGCATAACTTTGTAGCCCGTCGTTGCCCACAAAATAGCAGGCAACCAGATATGATTAACCGTTTTAAAAGATGATAGAGCTAAAGCTGTATGTGCAAGTGACTTTAGCACACGAATATAGAGTTTCATAAGTCTAAACGATGTAAAAAAATAGCAGCAATCATTTAAAGAGCAGTGTGAAAAAGAACACGTTATGATAATATCGAGGAGAATAGACCAAGCAAAGAGGTGGTCACATGTAAATCAAAGCCTATGTAAGCAGAATATGGATGAAGTATTTGTAGGTCAAAAAAAATTCTTGGTCTTTGAACCATATCTACATCTGACATTTTCAATCAAAGGGCCAAGACATATTCTTCAAAATACAAAAACAACAAACACTGATTTGCCTTGCCTTGCCCAGATATCATGCTTTTGTTTCTTTTATGAAGATACTCAAAAGGTTACCATCGACCTGATCCACGGAAGAATGGAAGCATTAATATTATCAACCGTCACAAGGCAAATAACACGATAGAATCTGTATCATCTAACATCATTTGCGGTGCTAAAAAATAGAATCAATCAGGATGGGCATATTGTGCACAAGTACTTAGTATAAACAGCCTATACAATATCCTGTGAAAACCCTTATGCCAACACTACCAATAATAGGCAACAAAGCCCATAAAAGGATCTTCCTAGCAAGCAACAATGCAGCATAGTTTCATCAAACCGATATGGTTTATGCTGTGGGAGTTTACTGTAGACTATCAAATGCAGTATAAAAGTTGCCATGAACACTCATTATCACCTACGAACCAACAGAGCTGCTATCGAGGGTAACATGCATTAAAATGGAAAAGAAGCAAGATTTGGAGGTAAGAAAATTAATAAACAGTACTACAGAAATTGGGCTAGATGTCTGAGACTACTACACTTTCCACGTTGTTCTAGTTCGCGTTGGACAAAATTCAAGGAAACAAACAATAGTTCAATTTTAGTTTCTTTAATATGCTTATCAATAATATTTTTGGTTGGCAATAGAATGGTCTTATTATTTGTTATATTTACTCTAGTACCTCCCAATTTTATTTATTTACGACATTCAAAATTTCATGCTAAGAGAGTTGAAAATGGAAATATGAAAACAATAATTGGATGCAGTATATTCTAAAGGACCAGCATGGTGCCTAAGTAATCGACAAACCTTCATACGAAAATCGATTGTTTTGAATGTCATTATCACGATAACATAAAGGAAAAGACTCTTGTGTCCCTCTGAACCGGATGACTGCCTCGACTGGTACTCCTTAATCCATGATGGAGATCACCATTTTATCACGAGAAATAACCAATGCAAAAACCAATCATAAATAAGCACACAAAAGTGTGAAAGGCACCGGAAAGCTGAATTTTAGTTGGTATCTTCACATAAAAAATGCTAATACCTATATAACTTCTATCTTTCCGTAATATGATGTTCTAAAGGCTACCACCATCCTTTTATTTTATCTGTTCACATAAGAATCAAATTATTAACATCATGGAAACTGAAACTGAAATAATAACATGCTAAGCTAGCTAGAAACATGTATTTGCAAAGGTCACCATCACTTCAATAAATGAAGTAAATAAAGGCTTGTTTCCTTGGACCTTCTTCCTTACCTCACAGTAGTGCTCCTTGATCTCCATCTCTGTATCCAACCCAATAAACTCACGCAGATGCCTGTGAGTGTTTTTCTGCTCTAGATATAGGACCAACTTAAATATAGGTTTGTGCAAGGTGCCTTTTGCAGCTTGGTAGATGGAAATACTAAGATGAAAGAATAAACATTGATCGGACCTGCTTTTATTTAATAATAATAACAACACACATGGTGCTAGCCGTAACAGAAGATGTCATTTGTTACAACGGTGTGCCTTACTTGCATGAACGGTGTGACAGCTTGGTCAGTGCAAACAAGGAGAAATAGTACTCACGTTCTCAACATGACATTGGATGCACAAGATTGCTTGATTCGCAGATGTCCGCAGATCAATAGCTCAATAGTTCAAGCATGTGTCCCGGAGAACAAGTACCAACTTCTCTCGTAGCCTGTAACAATGGCAAGAATAAGAACCATAGAACAAAAACTGAGCCCTTCCTACAAAACAAAGAGAAAGGAGGAAAATGAAATAATTTGAAAGCAGACATACTTTTTCAGGACTTGTCGAATTCTGCTTCGCTTGAGTTGCAGCCTCAAGGTTGATCGGAAGTGTGGGGATCGCCCTATTGATGCGATGACCTTCCTAACCTGCACCTCGACCTGCCGATCAAAACGAACAAACAAACAATTAATCCGCTAGGCACCAAACAAACCGAAGATGTAACAAGCATGCACTTCACGTTCTAAATTAGACGACAATAATTTCGAAACAAATAAGAAACCAGCATCTGACATGGGCGTGATGGCCGAGATGACTAACATGTTGTGACATGGACGTTCTAAATTAGACGACAATATTTTTGAGTAATTACTACCTAGAATATCATGACAGTAATTTTGATTGTCCCTTGGTGCTGAACTATTTCCATTCTACAATGGATTCATGACCAAAGACCCCTTGCCAACAAAACCGAGAGCAAAGCTAAAAAATGACAAGAGCATTGGCAGTACTTCGACAACATAAATCACACTATTGTTGCATACCCTGTTCTAACTTTCAGCTGCTCTCCATACATGACTAATTCAGGCAATTAGATGGGAACTTAACTAAATAAACAACTTAACCTAGCAGACTATAGAACCTGAATTAATATTACGACAAACTAAATGCAAACGAAGTTATATTGGCAGCGTAACAGCTACAGTTGTTCCAGTTTGAGTCAAAGCATTAGTAAGTACATGAAATCTAACGCGAAGATGTTTCAGGTCATATCATAGGAACAAAATTAACTCAGTTATTTACTTATGCCACACACATGTTGTTGTGTTTTTCTTGCAGGAATTTACTGTTGGCTGGGGGTGGTGTCGGTGTCAAAACCGGCGGATCTCGGGTAGGGGGTCCCGAACTGTGCATCTAGGCGGATGGTAACAGGAGACAAGGGACACGATGTTTTACCCAGGTTCGGGCCCTCTTGATGGAGGTAAAACCCTACGTCCTGCTCGATTGATATTGATATTGTGGATTTTTACAAGAGTGGATCTACCACGAGATCAAGGAGGCTAAACCCTAGAAGCTAGCCTATGGTATGATTGTAAGGGTTGTTCTGATGATGGTCCTTCGGACTAGAGCCATCCGGTTTATATAGACACCGGAGAGGGCTAGGGTTACATAGAGTCGGTTTACAATGGTAGGAGATCTACATATCCGTATCGCAAAGCTTGCCTTCCACGCCAAGGAAAGTCCCATCCGGACACGGGGCTTAAGTCTTCAATCTTGTATCTTCATAGTCTTGGAGTCCGGTCGATGATGATAGTCCGGCCAATGATAGTTCGGTGATGATGGTAGTCCGCTATCCGGACACCCCCTAATCAGGACTCCTCGGTAGCCTGAACCGGGCTTCAATGACGATAAGTCCGGGCGCGTATATTGCTTGGCATTGCAAGGCGGGTTCCTCCTCGAATAATAGAAGATTGTGAACACCAGGATAGTGTCCGGCTCTGCAAAATAAATTCCACGTTCCACCGTAGAGAGAATAATAATATATACACAAGTTCAATCTGCTGACGTTTTTTGTGGCATGACGTCACACCACTACCAAGCCATTACTTGAATTGTTTTTTACTCTACCACCTCAGCGCATTTAGCGAGGCGGTTTCCTTGGCACGTCTTGTCGAAGCAGAGATCGTGTTTCCCCCTTAATCCGGGATTCTCATCAATACGGACGTGGGTAACCCAACTGCGCCCGTTCGCCACGCCCTCTATCGGCCGGAGTCCCAAGCAGTCACGGAGACGGCTCTTGGTATCCTCCCTCTTTATAACGGGACCAAGGCTCGTTTCTTTTCTTCAATCCTTCATCGAATCCTCTCCCGCTCCAAGTTCCAGCACCTAGAGCTCCAGATTAAATGACTGCGGACTTCCAATGATGTCCGGTTCCGACCTCCAGGGCCGGTGGATGCCCTCCTCCGTCATGGAGGAGGACGTGCTAAAGCTGAGGGAGGCCAAGTACCTGTCTTACGAGATTTCGCATAGGTTGCTTGCCGAAGGGCAGGCCATCCCCACCCCCGAGCCCGGCAAGTATGTCGTTTTTGTATCCCACCTCCGTCGGGGTTTAGGCTTCCCGATGGATCCTTTTGTGAGAGGGCTCATGTTTTATTATGGGTTGGAATTCCACGATTTGGCTCCGGAGTCCATCCTCCATATTTCCGCATTTATTGTCGTCTGCGAAGCCTTCCTCCGCGTCACCCCTCACTTCGGCCTGTGGCTGAAGACCTTCAATGTGGCGCCGAAGATGATCGGGGGGCGTCAAGCGGAGTGTGGCGGGGCGGCCATAAGTAAGAGGGCCGATGCCCGTGGCTGCTGGCTCCTTCCAAGAGGAGCTCGGCCCGTGGCAGCAAGTGGTTCTATATTACCGTTCAGGGGCCGCATGAGACAAAAGCCGCCGCCCTTATTCCGCCGGGACCTCCACGACGGTTGATGTCGTGGGTCAACCAAAGGAGCTCAAGCTGAGGGGCCGTCCAAAGGGCGTGCCCCTCCGCAGGGTCGGATTCGGGATCTCTAAGCGAGGGAGATCGATATGGTGGTGGTGATGCGAGTTATCTTTGATTAGGCGTCTCTGCCTGCAAGCGCTGCCCTCTCGGCTATGGGAGTTCAATCCGGAGGGCCACAGATTCTTCAACACTTCATGGGTATGACACCCGTGGAGATGTACAAATTATTCTTCGGATCGCAAGAGGTGCGTCCGAACTGACCGAGGATCTTGGCCTAAGCTGCAATCGCCGGATACTCAAGTAAGTAGTTCCGAGTCCGGACATACCATTTGTTTTGCCTTTCGATGATTCGCTTTATGACCAACTTCCTTCTACACAGGAGTGGATAGCGGAAGCAAAATTAATACTGATTGTCCGGCCCCCTCCGAGACCGCGCGGATCCGTCTTTGGTCCGGATGCTTGAGGTTGCGCCTTGGAGGAAAGCGAAGGGGAGAGCAAGAAAGCTCTTGCCTCGCCTAAGGAGGCTCTTGAAAGAGGGGGATCGAGAATCCCTCCACCAAGGGAGAAGAGGACTGCCTCAGGGACCGGGGAAAAAGCCCCTAAGCGGGGAAGAAATCTTCGCTGGGAGGTCCTGCGTCCGGGAGGCCCCGCCGCACAATCTCCCTTAATGAGTCAGCCCTCCAACGAGCCGTAAGTAGAAAGAAAGGAGTTTTATAATAAAGGGCATCCCTACTTATGCTTCTGAGGATAACTAAAGTTTTTACCTTGTAGTTCGGATCTCCGTCCTTCGCAAATGAGCTCGTCTTGAGGGACCTTCGATGGGAGATGATAGAGAGCGAGACGCCTCCGTCCAAGGCGCCCGTCGGATAGGGCGGAGACGAGCCTGAAGTGTCGTCCACGGAGGAGCCCCGGGTTGGGCAAAGCGGATAGTTCGGGCGCCAAGCCGGTGTCTGGTGAAGGATCTGCTTGAGAAGGCGTCTATCTCGGAAGATCAAGACGCATTGATGAGCATGGTGATTGAAAGGATTTCTTCCGAAGAAGGCGGTTACCTGATGCCGTCGGGGAGTTTGCTTTGGCGGGGTTTGAGGTACGTAAAAATAACACACCTTTTAACAGCTTTTGCATATAGAATGCATACAGTATAGATAGTAGCCCACGAGACTCGGTAGGGTTGTCGAAATCGACAGCGTCTTGAGGATCAAAATCATGAGTTTAAATTCTGTCGTGCCGATGCAGGTGGCGGAGTCGTCCGGGGCCAGCGGACTGATGGAGTTGCTGAACTAAAGCGGCAACTTCGATGTTGTGGATGCGGACATCACGCTGGTCGACAGGCGACTTGATGAGTCGCAAGGTAAGTGTTCTTCTGCGGTCACTTGGTAAGGAGCCGAAGCCATCTCCTTACAACATGTGCGTGAAATGCGAGATAGTGCCGCTGCCGTGGAGAGCCTTGGGCGAACTTGCTCACGCCAAGGAGCAGGCGGAAGGAGTAATCTGGCTGACCTCAAAGGGCGGCGAAGAGTTAAGCTGGCCGAAAAGAGTCGCCTGCTTAGGAGCGAGGAAGAGATAGCGAAATGGCCGTGAAGTTAAAAGATGCTACCGACCGCAATGAGGCTCTTGGGAAGGAGCGCCTAAGCGGGCAAGAAGACCTGCGGAAGGCTACCGCGAAGCCAAGAATGCCCGCTTCGCAATGCGGGCTATGAAGGAAGAGCTGCGCCAGCCGGAGATATTGTAGGCTGGCAAGCCTTTTACGCTTTCGCGCCGAAGGTTCACGGATCCAAAATATGCTCAGCTGGGCCAAGCGTGGTGTCCGGAGGACCTTATATGGACTTAGCGGTGAAAAGCGGCGGATGCCGATTGTGCATTCGAAGCCGGAAGGATCACAAGGCGGAAGAGATGTTTTTGTCTCAATTCCATAGTCCGGGAGCGTTCACTTCCGCTAACCGACCGTTTGGCTGAGTGGGCTGAGCTAAATAGGTTGTCCGGGCTTGCTATGGCGGATATAGTGACCCATATCCGGCCGGATAGGCCCCAGCCGAAGAGTTACTTTGGCTTATTGCAGCAATTTCTTGGGGCGGTGCCGCATATCAAGGTGATGAAGCGGTCGGCCTGCATAGAGGGTGCGCGGATGGCGCTCGCCCGTGTGAAGACACATTGGACAGAGATGGATGCCACCGCTGTTGCGACCCCGGGTTCGGATGATAACCGGTTACCCACCAAGCACTATTTTGGCGAAGTGTTGCGTGGTGCTCGTGTAATAGAGTCGCAGTGCTCAAAAAATGTTATGTTCGAATGAACATTTATATGATGTAAAACGATATTTATGATGTAAGCTCCTTTTATACTTGTGCGTTTAAGTAATAGAATATCTCTGTGCGGCCCGTTCATGTATATGTGTGTATAACTTTGAAAGATGGCGTTAAATCGGCTTCAGCCCCCACGCACAAGGTGCGGGGGTGTTCGCAAAAAATAGTGCGTTTTCACACTTAATCCGACGTCTCGGTGCTGTAAAGGAGGTGGTAGTGTAGCAAACGAGGCAACTGGACTATAATGCTTTATCACTTTCACTTAGCCATGGAGTTCGAGGGTGGGGCTCACGACATAGCCCCTAGGGGCACCGCGCTCTCGAATTTGGGGCGTATGTGCCTGGTCGGAAACGGCCCTTCGTCAAAGCGGAGGAATCCTAAACATTCCATAGTCGATCGAGTGGTTGACGGTCTCTACTGTATCATAATGATCAGTTTTCGGCTTTCTCTCTTCGAGGTGCTTTCGCCCAGCCCGATCGGGGCACTGTCGCGATAGTTCTCCTGGAGCCGCGTTAGGCGATGATCTGAGCGTAAGGCAGCAAAACACAGGAGCTGGGCAAACCCAACATTTGACCAAAGACATGATTCGAGCTGATGCATATAAGGCCTAACTTTCGAGGCGCGAACACTCCCGAAGGTGTTCGGTCTTTATAATAGCGGGCAAAACAAAGCCCTAAGCCCCTTGTGTCCAGTGCAGGCAGGTTCTTACAGCGCGGCCCGATGCCAAAACGCTTGATCTCCACTCTGGTTATAATGATAAACCAGGGGATTATAGCAATAAGAGCGAAGAAAAGGTTTACGTAGGGTCTTAGTGCGAAAAGAGTCCTTACTGCAACGGGTCCCTCTTTGCCGCGTCTGCGCCTGTGTCTCCGTTGTGCGTATCCTGGACGGGTGTGCACGCTGTTCATCACGTAAAGAGAGGAACTTGGTTGGAAAAGAAATAAATGCGAGAAAGTGCACAAAAAATTGAGATAGAGATTGGTAAAGCCGAGCCTATGCTAGCTCATTATGGCTTATATGTACAAACCCTTGTGAAGGGGGTGTGCGGCTAGGTGGCCCCTAGCTTATTTATTCCGGACTCGTCCAACCGTGTCCGGGGTCTAAAACGACCTTTTAATGAAATGATGCCACGTGGACCGGGCATTTGAAGCGTAAGAGACGCGTAATGTGGTATTGCATTGAAGCGGACGAGATCTTCCCGTCCCAGTGGTGCTTGATAGCTATTTTTACATGGGGCGACATGAAAGGTTAGCTTTTCTCGTCAGAAATTGTCAGGTGACCCTAACACAACTTCTAGTAATAATGAAACTGTGCACCTGGCGTAAGGGCCTGGCGCCACTCCTTTGAAGGAAGTGTGGCTATGCGGTGTAGTAAGGTCTATCCCAACTTGCGGACTGTGTCCGGATATAGCAGGTTCAAGTCACTGCCGCCGTCCATCAAAACCTGCGTTAATTGCAGTCCGTCTATTATGGGATCCGATCAGGGCAGTCTATCCTGCGTTCCGGATACTTCTGGACGAATCCAGATGGTCGAAAGTGATTGGTTTTGACGTCCAATCTCGGTGTTCCACTGGGGTGGACCGTGTGACACTTGTCTTTAGCGAGTGCCGTGTTGGTTTTCCGTACTATCACGTGAAGCGAGTTTACTGTTTTGACTTCTTGTGGGAAAGTCCTTTGACCTCCGGTGCTCTGCTGGTGGAGTTCGTCATCGTCCTCGCTTGGCGCGAGGCCTTGTGTCCGGCGTTGAGTCTGCCGGACTGTTTAAAAACCCAACAATTTCGGTTGGTATGGTTTGCAGGCCTTCCCGGTGTACTGTGGATTTGACATATCCGATCTAAAATTTTGTTTAAATTTGATAGCTCGTCTCTGTTGTCCTTAAGAGGCCGTGTTGTATTGTTTGGCCGCGAGCTTTTGAATCCGGCGTTGACCACCGTGCCCTTTGGGCTTTTATCTTTATTCCGGCGCTGATCTTTCCTGCGCCGTGACATTTCGTTTCCATCTCTGATCTCGGATGTACTCGGGTCGCTGGTGCCGCGTCTTGCTAGCCAATGTCTTCTCTAACGCCAAAAGCGCGTCATGAGGCTTGTTAGCGCGGCCATTGTTCTTGGCTTCTCTTGGCCGAGGCGTCTGGCGAGCCATTTGTCTCGAACGTTGTATTTAAAAGCTGCTAAGGCTTCCGCGTCCGGACAGTCGACTATTTGGTTCTTTTTGGTAAGGAACCTGTTCCTGCACTTATGCTACCGACTCTCCGGGCTGTTGGGTTATATGACTCGGATAAATACGCATCCGAGGGCGGACATAAGTCCCTTGAAAATTTGCTCTAAATGCGTCCTCAAGCTCTTCCCAACTTCCAACAGTGTTTTCTCGGGAGGCTTTTGAGCCAATGCCGGTAGCCCTTTGAGCTTGAGGGGTAGGTATTTTATGGCGTGGAGATCATCTCCTCTAGCCATGTGTATGTGTAGTATGTAATCTTCTATCCAGGACTCCGAGAATTACATTGTGCCGTCGTATGCCTCTATGTTTATGGGTTTGAACCTGCTGAAATTCATGATCCAGCACCTTATCGGTAAAACATAGCGGATGTGCGGCGCCCCTGTATTTGGGTGTGCCGCTGTCTTCGAACACTTGTCGCGTTGTGTTACTTCCTGGGGCCCTCTTTTTTGACCCGTAGATGGACCTAGTTGGGTCGTCCGTTTTCCCAGGATTATAATTCGGCTTGTGTACAGCCCCGCTTGTCGCTTTGGGCCTATCATCTGGCCGTCTATCCGGCCAGGCGGCCTCTTTATTTTTTGACTGTGAGGGCTCTATGGCTTCCTCGTCAAATTCTGGCAGCAACTTGCGCTTTGGGTAGCTCTTTGTTTGATGGCCATTGCCATATTTGTCTGCAGTCCTAAATACTTTGTTCCACTTCAATCTGAGCGCGTCTTCTGCTGTTTTGAGCTTCCGTTTTTTCCTTCTTCAAACTTCTTGCAGTGGCGACGAGTCTTTTGTGTATGTTCTTATGATCCGGTGTTGTGTCCGGACTGTTGATTGCTCCGTGAAGGGGTTGATTATCCGGCTCGTCCGCTGGTTTGCCCTGCTCTATCGCTGGGTCAGTAGGAAGGCTGCTTTGGTCGAGGCGGGACTTAGGGCGGCGTCTACGTCGCCGTTTTGGCTGTTTATCGGCGAGACTATCCTCTGCCGTGTCTCGTTGTTCCTCGTTATCGCTTCCCTTTGTTGGATAACGTTGCAGAAAATTAAAAATTTTTCTACGGTTTCACCAAGATCCATCTATGAGTTCATCTAGCAACGAGTCATGGGAGAGTGATTTCATCTACATACCACTTGTAGATCGGCGTGCGGAAGCGTTCAATGGAGCAGGGTTGATGGAGTCGCATCGTCGTGATTCAGATCACGATGGCCTAGTGCCGAACGGACAGCACCTCCGCGTTGCTCAACACACGTAGAGGCGGATGGCGTCTCCTCCTTCTTGATCCAGCAAGGGGAAGGAGAGGTTGATGATGATCCAAAGACGACGGCGTGGTGGTGGATGCAGCAGAACTCCAAAGAGGCTTCGGCTAAGCAACTACGGGAGGAGGAGGAGGTGTTTCGGGGAGGAGGAGGCTCAGTGGCTTATGGGTGCTGCCACCTCCTCCCTCCCCTCCTTTATATAGGTGCAAAAGAGGGGAGGGCGCAGCCTTGCCCCTTCCTCCAAGGAAGGTGCGGCCAGAGGGGGAGGAGTCCATCCTCCGAAGGCACCTCGGAGGTGCCTTCCCCTTGAACTCTCCCTTTTCTTATCCTTAGGCGCATGGGCCTCTTGGGGCTGGTGCCCTTGGCCCATATGGGCCAAGGCGCACCCAGCCCATGTGGCCCCTGAGGTGGACCCCGGTGGACCCCCGGACCCCTTCCGGCACTCCCGGTACAATACCGATAATGCCCGAAACTTTTCCGATGACCAAAATAAGACTTCCTATATATAAATCTTTACCTCCGGACCATTCCGGAACTCCTCGTGACGTCCGGGATCTCATCCGGGACTCCGAACAACATTCGGTTTGCTGCATACTCATATTCATACAACCCTAGCGTCACCGAACCTTAAGTGTGTAGACCCTCCGGGTTCGGGAGACATGCAGACATGACCGAGGCGGCTCTCGGGCAATAACCAACAGCGGGATCTGGATACCCATGTTGGCTCCCACATGCTCCTCGATGATTTCATCGGATGAACCACGATGTCGAGGATTCAAACAACCCCGTATACAATTCCCTTTGTCAATCGGTATTTTACTTGTCCGAGATTCGATCGTCGGTATCCCAATACCTCGTTCAATCTCGTTATCGGCAAGTCACTTTACTCGTACCGTAATGCATGATCCCGTGACCAAACACTTGGTCACTTTGAGCTCATTGTGATGATGCACTACCGAGTGGGCCCAGTGATACCTCTCCGTCATACGGAGTGACAAATCGATCTCGATCCGTGTCAACCCCAGACACTTTCGGAGATACACCAGTGCACCTTTATAGTCACCCGATTACGTTGTGACGTTTGGTACACCCAAAGCACTCCTACGGTATCCGGGAGTTACACGATCTCATGGTCTAAGGAAGAGATACTTGACATTGGAAAAGCTCTAGCAAAAGCGAACTACACGATCTTGTGCTATGCTTAGGATTGGGTCTTGTCCATCACATCATTCTCCTAATGATGTGATCCCGTTATCAATGACATCCAATGTCCATAGTCGAGAAACCATGACTATCTGTTGATCAACGAGCTAGTCAACTAGAGGCTCACTAGGGACATATTGTGGTCTATGTATTCACACGTGTATTCACGATTTCCGGATGATACAATTATAGCATGAATAAAAGACAATTATCATGAACAAGGAAATATAATAATAATGCTTTTATTATTGCCTCTAGGGCATATTTCCAACAGTCTCCCACTTGCACTAGAGTCAATAATCTAGTTACATTGTGATAAATCGAACACCCATAGAGTTACGGTGTTGATCATGTTTTGCTTTCATGAGAGAGGTTTAGTCAGCGGATCTGCGACATTCGGATCCGTGTGCACTTTACAAATTTCTATGTCTCCATCTTGAACATTTTCACGGATGGAGTTGAAGCGGCGCTTGATGTGCCTGGTCTTCTTGTGAAACACAGGCTCCTTGGCAAGGGCAATAGCTCCGGTGTTGTCACGGAAGAGTTTGATCGGCCCCGACGCATTGGGTATGACTCCTAGGTCGGTGATGAACTCCTTCACCCAAATTGCTTCATGCGCTGCCTCCGAGGCTGCCATGTACTCCGCTTCACATGTAGATCCCGCCACGGCCTTTCGCTTGCAGCTGCACCAGCTCTTTGCTCCACCATTCAACATAAACACGTATCCGGTTTGTGACTTTGAGTCATCTAGATCTGTGTCGAAGCTAGCGTCGACGTAACCCTTCTGACGAGCTCTTCGTCACCTCCATAAACGAAACATGTCCTTTGTCCTTTTTAGGTACTTTAGGATATTCTTGACCGCTATCCGGTGTTCCTTGTCGGGATTACTTTGGTACCTTCCTACCAAACTTACGGCAAGGTTTACATCAGTCTGGTACACAGCATGGCATACATAATAGATCCTATGCAGGGCATGAGGGATGACGCTCATCTCTTCTTTATCTTTTTCTTGGTAGTGGGGCATTGAGCTGAGCTCAATTTCACACCTTGTAGCAGGCAAGAACCCTTTCTTGGACTGATCCATTTTGAACTTCTTCAAAATCTTATCAAGGTATGTGCTTTGTGAAAGACCTATGAGGCGTCTCGATCTATCTCTATAGATCTTGATGCCTAATATATAAGCAGCTTCTCCAAGATCCTTCATCGAAAAACTTTTATTCAAGTAGGCCTTAATGCTGTCCAAGAGTTCTATATCATTTCCCATCAAAAGTATGTCATCTACATATAATATGAGAAATGCTCTGAGCTCCCACTCACTTTCTTATGTAAACGCAGGCTTCTCCATAAGTTCTGCATAAACCCAAACACTTTGATCATCTCATCAAAGCGAATGTTCCAACTCCGAGATGCTTGCACCAGCCCATAAATGGAACGCTGGAGCTTGCATACTTTGTCGACATTCTTAGGATCGACAAAACCTTCCGGCTGCATCATATAGACTCTTCCTTAAGATATCCGTTAAGGCAGCTGTTTTGACGTCCATCTGCCATATCTCATAATCATAGTATGCGGCAATTGCTAACATGATTCGAACGGACTTAAGCTTAGCCACGGGTGAGAAAGTCTCATCATAGTCAATCCCTTGAACTTGCCGATAACCCTTAGCGACAAGTCGAGCTTTATAGATGGTAACATTACCATCCGGCGTAATCTTCCTCTTAAAGATCCATTTATTTTCTATCGCTCGCCGATCATCGGCCAAGTCTGTCAAAGTCCATACTTTGTTTTCATACATGGATCCTATCTCGGATTTCATGGCTTCGAGCCATTTGTTGGAATCCGGGCCCGCCATCGCTTCTTCATAGTTGAAGGTTCACCGTTGTCTAACAACATGATTTCCGGAGACAGGGTTGCCGTACCACTGCAGTGCGGGCGTGTCCCTAGTGGACCTCTGAAGTTCAGTAACAACTTGATCCAGTACCTTGATCATCATCATTAATTTCCTCTTCGGTTGGCGTGGGCATCACAGGAACATTTTCGTGAGCTGCACCACTATCCCGTTCAAGAGGTAGTACTTCATCGAGTTCTACTTTCCTCCCACTTACTCCTTCGAGAGAAACTCTTTTCCAGAAAGGTTCCGTTCTTGGCAACAAAGATCTTGCCTTGGATCTAAGGTAGAAGGTATACCCAAGGGTTTCCTTAGGGTATCCTATGAAGACGCATTTTCCGACTTGGGTTCGAGCTTTTCAGTTGAAGTTTCTTGACATAAGCATCGCATCCCCAAACTTTTAGAAAGCGACAGCTTAGGTTTCTTCCCAAACCATAATTCATACGGTGTCGTCTCAGCGGACTTAGACGGTGCCCTATTTAAAGTGAATGTAGCTGTCTCTAGAGCGTATCCCCAAAATGATAGCGGTAAATCGGTAAGACATCATAGATCGCACCATATCCAATAGAGTGCGATTCTGACGTTCGGACACACCGTTACGCTGAGGTGTTCCAGCGGCGTGAGTTGTGAAACGATTCCACATTTTCTTAAGTGTGTACCAAATTCGTGACTTAAATATTCTCCTCCACGATCTGATCGTAAGAACTTTATTTTTCGGTCACGTTGATTCTCTACCTCACTCACGAAATTCCCTGAACTTTTCAAAGGTCTCAGACTTGTGTTTCATCAAGTAGACATACCCATATCTACTCAAGTCATCAGTGAGAGTGAGAACATAACGATATCCTCCACGAGCCTCAACACTCATTGGACCGCACACATCGGTATGTATGATTTCCAACAAGTTGGTTGCTCGCTCCATTGTTAGGAGAACGGAGTCTTGGTCATCTTGCCCATGAGGCATGGTTAGCATGTGTCAAATGATTCATAATCAAGAGACTCTAAAAGTCCATCGACATGGAGCTCCTTCATGCGCTTGACACCAATGTGACCAAGGCGGCGATGCCACAAGTATGTGGGACTATCGTTATCAACTTTACATCTTTGATATTCACACTATGAACATGTGTAACATTACGTTCGAGATTCATTAAGAATAAACCATTGACTATCGGAGCATGACCATAAAACATTTCTCTCATATAAATAGAACAACCATTATTCTCAGATTTAAATGAGTAGCCATCTCGTATTAAACGAGATCCAGATACAATGTTCATGCTCAAACTTGGCACCAAATAACAATTATTAAGGTTTATAACTAATCCCGTAGGTAAATGTAGAGGTAGCGTGCCGACGGCGATCACATCGACCTTGGAACAATACCCGACGCGCATCGTCACCTCGCCCTTCGCCAGATCTCCGTTTATTCCGCAGCTCCTGCCGTGAGTTACATATATGAGCAACGGCACGGTATCAAATACCCAGAGTTACTACAGTCTTGGTAAGGTACACATCAATTACATGTATATCGAATATACCTTTAGTGTTGCCGGCCTTCTTGTCCGCTAAGTATTTGGGGCAGTTCCGCTTCGATGGCCCTTCCTTTGCAATAAAAGCACTACATCTCGTGCTTGGGTCCATTCTTTGACTTCTTCTTCCGGTAACTTGCTTCACCGGTGCAGCAACTCTCCTCCTTGCGTCCTTCTTGAAGTTCTTCTTGCCCTTGCCCTTCTTGAACTTAGTGGTTTTATTGACCATCAACACTTGATGTTCTTTCCTGATTTCAACCTCTGCTGATTTCAGCATTGAGAATACTTCGGAATGGTCTTCTCCATCCCCGTGCATATTGTAGTTCATCACAAAGCTCTTGTAGCTTGGTGGGGCGATCGAAGGATTCTGTCAATGACCGCCTTTGTCCGGAGGTTTATGTCCAATTGACAAAGCGCGGTTGTGCAACCAGTACATTTTGAGTATGTGCTCACCGACAGTAACTATTTTCCTCCATCTTACAACTGTAGAACTTGTCGGAGACTTCATATCTCTCGACCGGGCATGAGCTTGGAAAACTAGTTTCAGATCCTCGAACATCTCATATGCTCCAGGTTGCTCAAAACGCGTTTGGAGCCCCGGTTCTAAGCTGTAAAGCATGACTCAATGAACGAGGGATTAATCATCAAGACGAGACTGCCAAGCGTTCATAACGTCTTGGTTCTGCAGGATGGGTGCTTCACCTAAGCGGTGCTTCTAGGACATATTGTTTCTTGGCAGCTATGAGGATGATCTCGTGTTAGGACCCGATCCGTATAGTTGCTGCCATCATCTTTCAGCTTGGTTTTCTCTAGGAACGCGTTGAAGTTCATGGTGACATGAGCGTTGGCCATTTGATCTACAAGACATATTATGCAAAAGTTTTAGACTAAGTTCATGATAATTAAGTTCATCTAATCAAATTAAAATGAACTCCCACTCAGATTAGACATCCTCTAGTCATCTAAGTGTTACACGATCCGAGTCGACTAGGCCGTGTCTCGATCATCACGTGAGACGGACTAGTCATCGTCGGTGAACATTCTCATGTTGATCGTATCTTCCATACGACTCGTGTTCGACCTTTCGGTCTCCGTGTTCCGAGGCCATATGCATACATGCTAGGCTCGTCAAGTTAACCCTAAGTGTTTACTGCGTGTGTAAATCTGTCTTACACCCGTTGTATGTGAACGTAAGAATCCATCACACCCGATCATCACGTGGTGCTTAGAAGTTTACGAACTGTAGCAACGGTGCGATTAGGGGAGAACACTTCTTGAAATTGTTCTAAGGGATCATCTTATTTACTACCGTCATTCTAAGTAAACAAGATGCATAAACATAATAAACATCACATGCAATTATAAAGTAGTGACATGATATGGCCAATATCATATAGCTCCTTGATCTTCATCTTGAGGCTCCATGATCGTCCTGTCACCGGCATGACACCATGATCTCCATCATCATGATCTCCATCATCGTGTCTTCATGAAGTTGTCACGCCAACGACTACTTCTACTTCTATGGCTAACGCGTTTAGCAATAAAGTAAAGTAAGTTACATGGCGTTCTTCAATGACACGCAGGTCATACAAAAATAAAGACAACTCCTATGGCTCCTGCCGGTTGTCATACTCATCGACATGCAAGTCGTGATTCCTATTACAAGAACATGATCTCATACATCACAATATATCATCATTCATCACAACTTGGCCATATCACATCACATGACAATTGCTGCAAAAAACAAGTTAGACGTCCTCTAATTGTTGTTGCATCTTTACGTGGCTGCAATTGGGTTCTAGCAAGAACGTTTTCTTACCTCTGAATAACCATTACGTGATCTTGTCAACTTCTATTTACCCTTCATAAGGACCCTGTTCATCGAATCCGCTTCCAACTAAAGTGGGAGAGACAGACACCGCCAGCCACCTTATGCAACTAGTGCATGTTAGTCGGTGGAACCGGTCTCACGTAAGCGCACGTGTAAGGTTGGTCCGGGCGCTTCATCCCACAATACCGCGGAAGCAAGATACGACTAGTAACGGCAAGTAAGTTGACAAGATCCACGCCCACAACAAAATTGTGTTCTACTCGTGCAAAGAGAACTACGCATAGACCTAGCTCATGATGCCACTGTTGGATAACGTTGCAGAAAATTAAAATTTTTTCTACGGTTTCACCAAGATCCATCAATGAGTTCATCTAGCAACGAGTCATGGGAGAGTGATTTCATCTATATACCACTTGTAGATCACGTGCGGAAGCGTTCAATGGAACGGGGTTGATGGAGTCGTACTCGCCGTGATTCAGATCACCGATGGCCTAGTGCGATCGGACAAAGCACCTCCGCTGCTCAACACACGTACGGAGCGGATGATGTCTCCTCCTTCTTGATCCAGCAAGGGGGAAGGAGAGGTTGATGATGATCCAGCACGACGGCATGGTGGTGGATGCAGCAGAACTCCAGCAGGGCTTCGCTAAGCAACTACGGGAGGAGGAGGAGGTGTTTCAGGGAGGAGGGAGGCTCCAGGGCTTATGGGTGCTGCCACCCCTCCCTCCCCTCCCTTTATATAGGTGCAAAAGAGGGGGGGAGGGCGCAGCCTTGCCCCTTCCTCCAAGGAAGGGGTGCGGCCAAGAGGGAGGAGTCCATCCTGAAGGCACCCTGAGGTGCCTTCCCTTGAACTCTCCCTTTTCTTATCCTTAGGCGCATGGGCCTCTTGGGGCTGGTGCCCTTGGCCCATATGGGCCAAGGCGCACCTACAGCCTATGTGGCCCCCGGGCAGGTGGACCCCCGGTGGACCCCGGACCCTTCCCAAGCACTCCTGTACAATACCGATAATGCCCAAACTTTTCCGGTGACCAAAATAAGACTTCCTATATATAAATCTTTACCTCCGGACCATTCCGGAACTCCTCGTGACGTCCGGGATCTCATCCGGGACTCGAACAACATTCGGTTTGCTGCATACTCATATTCATACAACCCTAAGCGCCACCGAACCTTAAGTGTGTAGACTCTACGGGTTCGGGAGACATGCGAGACATGACCGAGACGGCTCTCGGGCAATAACCAACAGCGGATCCGGATACCCATGTTGGCTCCACATGCTCCTCGATGATTTCATCGGATGAACCACGATGTCGAGGATTCAAACAACCCCGTATACAATTCCCTTTGTCAATCGGTATTTTACTTGCCGAGATTCGATCGTCGGTATCCCAATACCTCGTTCAATCTCGCTACCGCAAGTCACTTTACTAAATCCGTAATGCATGATCCCGTGACCAAACACTTGGTCACTTTGAGCTCATTGTGATGATGCACTACCGAGTGGGCCAGTGATACCTCTCCGTCATACGGAGTGACAAATCCAGTCTCGATCCGTGTCAACCCAATGTAGACACTTCGGAGATACCTGTAGTGCACCTTTATAGTCACCCGATTCGTTGTGATGTTTGGTACACCCAAAGCAGTCCCACGCGATCCGGGAGTTACACGATCACACGGTCGACGGAAGAGATACTTGACATTGGAAAAGCTCTAGCAAATCGAACTACACGATCTTGTGCTATGCTTAGGATTGGGTCTTGTCCATCACATCATTCTCCTAATGATGTGATCCCGTTATCAATGACATCCAATGTCCATAGTCGTGAAACCATGACTATCTGTTGATCAACGAGCTAGTCAACTAGAGGCTCACTAGGGACATATTGTGGTCTATGTATTCACACGTGTATTACGATTTCCGGATAATACAATTATAGCATGAATAAAAGACAATTATCATGAACAAGGAAATATAATAATAATGCTTTTATTATTGCCTCTAGGGCATATTTCCAACACCCTTTGGGGTGTCCACCATGTATATGTCGTATGACGAGGTGGTCTTCCAGTGTCCTGTAGGCACTGGTTCTTGGTAGTCTCCGGCATCGTCGTCCATACCGTCGATGTCTTCGGAGTCGTAGTCGAATACGTCGGTTAAATCGTCGACGGTGGCTACGAAGTGGGTGGTGGGTGGGGTCTGAATTTCTTCGTCGTCCGCGTCCCAACCATCCTGGCCGTGGATTCGGCCAGGGTTCTCCGGATAGCGAGAGATGCTTGATGAATTTATGATATCGCCAAGGGCGAAAATCAAAGATGTCCGCAGCGGTGAATTCCATGATCGGCACCCAATCGGATTCGACCGCGGGCGCAGGAGGTTCGGAGTCCGCAGAGTCCGCACCTCGGAGTCATGAGCTTTATGCGGGACAAGAGTAAGTATTCGGCTCCATCGCCAGAGAAGTTGCAGCTCGGCGGTGTCCAGCCATCCGTCCTCGATCCGAGCGATCGGCTCGGACTATGGGTCGGAGCGGATTCGTCAGCGGCCTCCAAGGTGCTATCCGCGGCAGAGTTAGGTCATGCCCATCGTGACAGCGACACGCCGGGTGTGGCTCAGATCCATCGAAGATCAAGTCCCCGCGGATATCGGCCGTGATGTTTAGGCTTCCAAACCTGACCTGACGGCCAGGGGCGTAGCTTTCGATCTGCTCCAGATGGCCAAGTGAGTTGGCCCGCAGTGCGAAGCCGCCGAATACGAAGATCTGTCCGGGGAGAAAAGTCTCACCCAGGACTGCGTCGTTGTTGATTGAAGAGGCCATCACGCCTATCGGTGACGACACAGAGGAACTCTCAATGAAAGCACCAATGTCGGTGTCAAAACCGGCGGATCTCGGGTAGGGGGTCCCGAACTGTGCGTCTAGGCGGATGGTAACAGGAGACAAGGGACACGATGTTTTACCCAGGTTCGGGCCCTCTTGATGGAGGTAAAACCCTACGCCCTGCTCGATTGATATTGATATTGTGGATGTTTACAAGAGTGGATCTACCACGAGATCAAGGAGGCTAAACCCTAGAAGCTAGCCTACGGTATGATTGTAAGGGTTGTTCTGATGATGGTCCTACGGACTAGAGCCATCCGGTTTATATAGACACCGGAGAGGGCTAGGGTTCCATAGAGTCGGTTTACAATGGTAGGAGATCTACATATCCGTATCGCCAAGCTTGCCTTCCACGCCAAGGAAAGTCCCATCCGGACACGGTAAGTCTTCAATCTTGTATCTTCATAGTCTTGGAGTCCGGTCGATGATGATAGTCCGACCAATGATAATTCGGCTGATGATGGTAGTCCGGCTATCCGGACACCCCCTAATCCAGGACTCCCTCAGGTGGTAATATGGCTTGCTCAGGTTCCGGATTGACATACTCTTCTTCAACCTTTGCAACCATATCTGCGCGTAACGTGAACGACACATGTTAATATCAAATTTAGTCAATAAGGCACATTTCAATATGCATGAACATTCTATCTGCCGTACTAACTGATCTCGCCCGCACCGTTAGCCTGCTCATCGGGCTCACTATTCATGTTGTTTACAACGCAATCAGTGGCTGCCACTTCACCTGTGCCAACCTCTAGAAGGGGGCTCCCAAATAGATGGTAGCAAGATTGAAACCAGCTAGTGCCCAATGCTAATTGAAACTAAATGAAATCTAGCGCAATCACATCCCGCTTATCATGCCATATATTGCATCATGTTGCTTGTGCATTGCACCGTGATTTATTGTGGTTCCTTTGTTTGTGTTCTTGCTTTGGGTAGAGCCGGGAGACGAGTACGTGAACGAGGAACCTGTTGAGAACGCTTACGAGGATCAAGCTTTCGACAACTCGAGAACTTTGCGAGCAAGATGACCATACCCTCGAAATCACTTCTATCTTTGCTATGTTAGTTGCTCGCTCTTTTGCTATGCCTATGCTACGATGCCTATCACTTGCTTATCATGCCACCCATATTGCCATGTCAGCCCCTAACCATCCTTTCCTAGCAAACCGTTGATTGGCTATGTTACCGCTTTGCTCAGCCCCTCTTATAGCATTGCTAGTTGCAGGTGAAGATGAATTTTGTTCCTTGTTGGAACATGGAGATGTTGTTCCTTGTTGGAACATGTTTACTTGTTGGGGATATCACAATATATATCTGCTATAATTAATGCATCTATATACTTGGTAAAGGGTGGAAGGCTCGGCCTTATGCCCGTGTTTTGTTCCACTCTTGCCATCCTAGTTTCCGTCATACCGGTGTTATGTTCCTTGATTTCGTTCCTTACACGGTTGGGTGATTTATGGGACCCCCTTGACAGTTCTCTTTGAATAAGACTCCTCCAAAGAAGGCCCAACTTTGGTTTTACCATTTGCCACCTAAGCCTTTTTCCCCGGTTTTCGCGAGCCCGAGGGTCATCTTTATTTTAACCCCCCCCGGACCAGTGCTCCTTCAAGTGCTGGCCCAAACTAGAGTGCTTTGTAGCGCCCCCTCAAGGAAACTTGAGGTCTGGTTTTAGTTGTACGGACTGCTCATCCGGTGTGCCCTGAGAACGAGATATGTGCAGCTCCTATCGGGATTTGTCGGCACATTCGGGCGGCTTTATTGGTCTTGTTTTATTCTTTGTCGAAATGTCTTGTAGTCCGAGGATTCCGAGATTGATCGGGTCTTCCGGTAGAAGGAATATCCTTCGTTGACCGTGAGAGCTTATAATGGGCTAAGTTGGGACACCCTCGCAGGTATTATCTTTCGAAAGCCGTGCGCGCGGTTATGAGGCAGATGGGAATTTGTTAATGTCCTGTTGTAGAAAACCCGAAGTTGACCTAAATTAAAATACACATCAACCGCGTGTGTAACCGTGATAGTCTCTTCTCGGCGGAGTCCGGGAAGTGAACACGGTGTTGGAGTTATGTTTGACGTAAGTAGTTCAGGATCACTTCTTGATCGCTACTAGCTTCACGACCGTGCTTTGCTTCTCTTCTCGCTCTCTTTTGCGTAATGTAGCCACCATATATGCTAGTCGCTGCTGCAGCTCCACCTTAAAACTCTGTCCTTCCTATAAGCTTAAATAGTCTTGATCTCGCGGGTGTGAGATTGTTGAGTCCCCGTGACTCATGATTCTACCAAAACAGTTGCAGTGCCGGCGATGCGGTGCAGGTGGCGCAACCGAGCTCAAGTGGGAGTTCGATGAGGAACGTGGTCATTACTATGTGTCTTTTCACGATGATCGATGAGTGGAGCCAGTTGGGACGATCGGGGATCTGTGTAGCATTTGGGGTATCTTCTTTTATTTTGGTTCCGTAGTCGGACCTTGAGTGTAATCTGAATGATGGATGTTTATTTATGTATTGTGTGAAGTGGCATTTGTAAGCCAACTATGTATCTCTTTCCCTTATTTATTACATGGGTTGTGTGAAGATTACCTCACTTGCGACACTGCTTTCAATGCGGTTATGCCTCTAAGTCGTGCTTCGACACGTGGGAGATATAGCCGCATCGAGGACGTTACACTTATGGCCCTTTTCTTCCTGCACATCTACAAGACAAGAGCAGACCAAATGTGAACATTGGGGATTAGAGAGAGCAATGGGGAGGAGAAGATGGACCATGTCAAGCACACTGAAGAGTTGCCTCCCGGGCAAGAGAAGCACGGGAGGAGAGGATATACATGGGGTCAGAATGCATGCAGGCAGGTGGGCCTTGAGCGATGAAGAACGAGGAGCCGCGGCGTCCGCAGCAGGCCACCGCTGCCGCTCCCGATGGCTCAGCCACCCTTCATGGCCACTATATATACAGAGATAAAGGGGTATTACTTATCCGTAAAGCTATACCTTGCATAAATACACACTTTGGCATTTGTCACGCAGGTCTAGCAAGCTAGCAATGAACCATATGCCTATCTACTATAAATAGTGTCCTTTAAATCTGATTACGACCCAAGCAAGATCGCAATCCTCTCTCTCTCTCTAATATATTTGGAGGAACAAGATTTTCTCTGAAGGAAAGACAGAACATGAATTCAACAACACAAAGACACAACGCGAAAGACACAAGATGATTCTTGCACAAATCTGAAACTTGATGCACACTCACATTCAAGAAATCTGAAACAAGGCGATGCCACACGCCGGTCACTGCCGAGTGCAACATCAGGACCGCCGAGTAGGTTCTCCTAAAATTAGTCCCAAAGAGTTGGTTCAACAAGGTACTCTTTCCTCCTCAAAATAAAAAGCACAATTAATCTTATGCCAACTAAATTCTGAAGCACGTCTTGTAGATCCGTGATAAAGTGCGGGAAGTCCACAACTCACACATATCATCCAAGAGTACATGTTTAAGCTCGATATTAGACTGTCGAGACAAATGATGAAAATACACATTTTACAGAATATACACATCGTCGCATTACATAGGAGATTCAGACTTCAAACATTCATAATATCAAAGATATAATGATTCATCGGTGAATGCACACCCTTGTGCCATGTAAAGCTCACACATTTTCAGCCCACAAACAGAAAAGAAGGCGTTGAAAACCGAAGCGACCATGTGGGGGTGTTGCTTACCCAAGGAGCCGTCGAGCTGTCGACCATGGATGCCCTGGTTGTCGTCCTCATCCACAGAGGGTGCCTGCAGCTCTGAATATATCAAACAAACAAGTAAGTAATATGGAGGTGATAGTAGATACAGAACATAATCTTTCCCATGATATGATACAAGAGTATAATCGAAGCACATCAAGCACTACACACATAGCCATGAAAGAGAGCATATAGTACCACCTACCTAGAGCAGCACAAGCGAAAGAGATGAAGCCAGTGGTCGGAGATGTGGGATCACTCACCGGAGAGGGAGGATGTGCGCGTCATCATCTTGGTCCTTGTGGATGGCGTCCATGGATTGGAAGTGGGGTGACTTGAGAATCCACTCCCTTGAGATGGCTTGTTGTTGCCTGGTGAGGCCCGTCCATGGAGAAGAGAGAAGCTTCATGAGCAGTTGAGCACACACACACACACACACACACACACACACAAGATAAGAGAAGGAGGATCTGGAATGTGAAACGGCCATGGGGATGGGGGTGCTTACCCGAGCTAGGAGCCGTGGAAGGGAAGGAGCACAGCAGGGTGAGACCATAGCGGCTCAGGTCGACGGCTGACGGCGTCGATGCCGCCCGTGGATCTGGGCGCATCTCACCTCTCACGCTCAGGGCAGGCGGTGGTTTCCCCTTCTCGCCCCTGACACGAGCATCTGCAGCGTGTGGCCGCTAAACAAAGAAGACGACAGCGGCGTGGGGCTGGACTGACGGCGGCGAAGGCTGGGAGGCGGGCACGATGCAGGGTTTGGAGGTAGAGAGAGAGGTGAGGGCGCGCGACGTGCGGGAGGAGGAGAAGGAGGACGGCCCGGGAGATGCGGCGGCAGGACAAATCCATGGCCGCCGCTGGGCAGGTGAACCAGCGGGCATGATCATCAACGCAACCACAGCCCAGAACCGAAGCGAAGCGACGCAGGCGGTGGGCGGGCAAGACAGCGAAGCGGCGGGGACGGCCCGAGCGGGTCGTGGTCATCGGCCACGCCACGGCGAAAGGTGACGGGCAAGCGGCGGGCGAAGCGGTGGGCGAGACGAGAGCGGACGGGCGAGATTGCAGGGCGGGCGAGCGGTAGGGTTCACCAGGAGCCGGCCCTTTATACCCCCACCACGCGAATTACAAAATGCCCGGTGGGGGCATGGTATTTACAATATGTTGCCATTAGCGATGTTTCTTCCAGATCCGACGGCCCAGATCCTCCCACCTCTCGATCCAACGGACGAAAATGCATCAAAGGAACCGATCCAACGGCCCAGAATCACTGAGCTCTGAGGAGGCTCAGCCATCTATCCTTCTCTTATTTCTGGATATAGGTGGGAGGGGGAGAGGAGCTGCCTTGGGGTGCCCAAATAGGTGGAATCCTACTTTGGCCTAATCTGTAATAGTTTTTGATTAGTACAATTTTTACTTAGGAGGTCCTAAGGCACACACAATTTTTGATTAGTACTAGCATGCATGTCAATGAAGATCACATGTTGTGCCTAATCTCTAATAGTTGGTCCGTCATTATTTTGCCTATAGTTCATGATTTCTTTTCGGTTATGTAATTTAGAAAATAAGTATGTTATTGTCCAATCATACCATGTCACTATAGGTTACGGAGGAGGGTAAGGTGATTGTTAGTGAAAAAGCATAGGTCAAGCTTGATATGTTTTAATATGTAGTTACCTAACCTCTTGTACAAAGTAGTCATGCATTTTGTGATTATCAAGCTTCAATTGCATGGTGCTTTTGTTCATTAATTCCATCTTTTTTAGGTTCGTCATAAAGAAGGTTGACACATAGTTGAGGAAGATGATGTCCATTGATTCCGACAGGCGGCAACTACCTACGTTGTAGAGCCTATTGGAGAAGACATTCACAAAACGACAGTGGGCATATATGAGTTCAGACCAGAGATGCTTCCTAAAGTATATATATACATTATAGCCCGTAGCAATGCACGAGCGTTCTACTAGTTTATAGAATAAGTATTGAATTTTAGTAGGAGAGAATGAACATGGCTACACCTTTTCACAATTATGGTTGCATGTTGCGATTGTCTTATTCTATGCATAGTTGCATGTGGAGATGCGATAATTCAGTTCAGTGTTCGGGTTCATCTACACCCGGTGAAGAGTACAATAAAAAAAGTAACAGGAAAATTTTCAAAAAAATCCTGTGTTTTTTCTGATGCAAGATGCTCAAATGCGTGATGTTCGTGAAAAATTTTAGGGTGTTTGAATATTTGAGCATCTCGTGGTTAAAAAATTGGGTGTGAACAGCGTTCTTTCAAAAGTTTCTGACACGCCTGAAATTTGTGTTTTATGCCACGAGCTCCTCGAATGTTCAAACTTAGAGCATCTACAACCGAACCTCTCAAACCCGCCTCATACGCCCGGGCGGGCCGACCGGTCATGATTTCTTGACCCAGACGGGCCTCTCAAACGGCCCTCAAACGCCCGGACTGACCGGCACCCCCCATATCCAGCCCAAATATGGGGCGGATATGGGGGGGGGCACGTCCTCCACATCGGATCCGACAGCCCAACCCCACCCTAAATTGCACCAAATCCACCAAACCCTTCCTCCTCCTCCCATCGCCCTCCAACCATTCTCGTGCCCAGACCCTCGCTGGCCTCCACCCTTGCTCCAAATCCTCACCTCCAGTCCCGATCCACCGCCGGAGATGTCTTCCAGCCCAACCTACACCTCCATGACGGAGACGCAGTCCGCCCCATCCATCGGCGGCGTGATTTCGTCTGCGGCGACTTGCAAGGCGGAAAACGTCGCCCGCAAGTCACGGCGACACCGATAGCGAGAGAGGGAGGAGGAGGCGGCGCAGGGAGGTTTGGACGTGGTGGAGCAGCTGTCTCCTCCGCCGCGCCCGGATTCCCGCGCCCCTTCCCTCCGAGCGCCTATGCGGATTACTCTGTCTAGCCCCATTGGGACAAACAATGATCCGACCGTCGGCTGGGTCATTTCGAAGAGCTTTGCAACCACGCAGATGCTGGCGGTCAACGTGTGTGACTCGCCACAACTCGTTTGGGTGCGGATGAGCACGGGCTCCAGCCGAACAAGAGTCGGTGTGTGTTCTTTGCTCTCGTCCGATCAGATTTTAGCATAGACCACAAGTTCATTTCGCAATGGTCATGTAGGAGGCGTTCGTGTCGAACATGATGAAGGACAATGAAGATCCGGCCAAAATGGAGTATGAATTGGAGGCCACCACCACATTTGAAGTTGGGACAACTTTCGATCCCAATTTGAGCAAGAAGAAGAAGAAGAAGACCAAGACACCAAAGGCAAGAGGTCCGGCATTCTCAAGATTTGAGGACATCTTGTTGGTCAAATCTTGGTTGTCCGCAACGATGGAACCAATATGTGGCACCGAGAAAAAGGGGAACACCTATTGGACGGAGATTTGGAAGGAGTATCACGAGCGGAAGGAGTATGTGGAGCCGCATCCTATCGTGACCACCCGCAATGTGACATCTCTCCAACATCGTTGGTGAATCATTCAAGGGGAAGCGAACAAGTACATCGGCTACTAATCACAAGTGACCAAACGCCCTCACTTAAAGTGGGATGGGAGTCGCAACTCACGTAAGCTCGACTGCCTCATCTTGTCGTCCATTGCATATGCTTCTTGTGTTTGCATTCTTGTGCTCATACATATGTTGTTTGCTAGATGGCGGTGGCGGACACTATGTATCACGAGTTGGAGAAGAAGCCATTTGCTTTTAACCATTGTTGGGTCATATTAAATGGCAAGCCGAAGTGGAACCAAGTTGCGGCCGACCTCAAGTCTGGCAAGAAGAGGAATGATGGCTCAAGTTCCAACCAATAAATTGGGTTGGACGATGAAGAGGATGATGTTGTTGTGGAGAATGGAAAAGCCATCATGCCAAAGAACAACCGCCAAGTTATGGGAAACAAGTGGGAGAAGGCACGTGCCGCCCGTGATGCCGCGGCTACCAAAATGTCGTCAACATGGATGGGCATTTTTTTGGTGAGGGAGAGCAAGGAGGAGAGGTACAAGCTCATGTTGGATGTGCAAACGAAAAGGATGAAGTGGGACTAGAAGAGGGTGGAGAAGAAGTTGGAAATTGAGAGGAAGAAGATCGAGTTGGAGAAGCAACAAGCGGCGATCAAATTGGAGCTCGAGAAGGCCAAGACATTTGGCGACATAGAACTTGAGAAGGATAGGTTGCAACTCGCACGGGATCATGTTGGCGGATGAGACCCTCTATGATGAGCATTTGAAGAAGTGTCTTGTGGAGAAGAAGATGGAGATCAACGACCGTAGGAAGTACAAGGCGGCGAGGGCGGATGCGGCCCGGATGTAGACGGAGGAGGCAGCCCGGATGCCAGTGATCCGAGGCCATCCGTCACGCTCGGACACTGATTTTTTTTGCCATGTCCGGTTTAAACTATGATTTTCTTTGCTTTGTTTCGAACTTGGACATTCGAATAGTTTTTACCGTATGATCGACGTGCATGGATTTGAGAATCGAAACTTGTGGTATACGGATGTGCGGCACAACATTTGAGGGTGCCAGTCGGTCTTAAACCAAAGCAGCGTCCGAAGCGTCATGGTGTTTGAAGGGCCGGATTTGCCAAATCCGGCTGTAGATGCTCTTAACCAAATTTTGTACGGACATCATGCACATCAGCATCTTGCAACACAATTTTTTGTCGCTATTTAAAATAATTTTACTGTTCACTTTCTGGCTCATCAAAGCTCCGGTGTAGAATAGCGCGGCCGTTGAGATGAACCTATTTCATTGTATGCTGAGGTCATGTTTGCCTGTCAAGAAATATGGTATAATAAAGAAATGGGATCACCTATTTAGTTATATAGGATGATATGCTGCACTTTTGAAACCATGAACACTAGCGATGATGTAATTTGGAGTGTAAATTGCTCAAAACCACCACATTTGTGGCTAGAGTACTAGAAAACCACCGCTTTTGCTGAAAACTACAAAAAACCACCAAACACTGCGGCAAGTAATTAACAAATCACACTAATTCAGAACCTACCGCGTCTAACAACAAAAGGCGGCAATTGGGGCACATTGTCCGTGCTAATGTGGCAAGGACTACTCCTAGTCAATCTATTGAACTGCTGAGGTGGATGGGGTCCTGCCTCTCAGCCACACATCTTATTTCCCCTCCTATTCTTCTTCCTCCCCTCTAATCTGCTCCGGTGAGCTTGCGATGTCGTCTGCATCGCTGATGGATCTGTGGCAACCGCAGGAGTAGCAGCAAGCGGCGGTGGGAGCAGCAACAAGTGATGGCAGCGGAAGCAAAAGCAAGAGGCAGCATCGAGAGCAGCAGCAAGCGGCGGCGGAAGCAGCAACAAGCGACGGCCGTGGGAGCAAAAGCAAGCGGCGATGGACCTTAAACGGCCCCGACATGCGCGGTTGTGCCGCCGCAACTGCCGACTCTGCCGCGGGGGAAGCCGGAGGAGCGGTGGGTCTTAATGAAGAAGCGGCAGCGGGGCTTGCCAGGCGCGCCTCCTTCCAGTCCGGTGCCTTGGCGAGGCGGGCTTTCCGGTGGCGCCTGCTTGGTCTGGTGGGCGAGGCGGGTGACGGTGTCTGGACTAGGGGTACTCACCACGTCCGCCTCCTCGGATCGCTAGATTGGGCCGAGGACCCCATGGTCCGTATACTCATGGGCGATCCGGACAGCTGCCGCATACAAGGAAGATTCCACAAGACTTGGCGATCAAGACAAGGACTCCTCCCCACCGGGCGATTCGGGTTAGGACTCTTGTTATCCTAGGCCTCTGGTGCATTATATAAACCGCCGGGCTAGTCGAAAGAGAGATACAACAATCATACCATAGGCTAGCTTCTAGGGTTTAGCCTCTATGATCTCGTGGTAGATCAACTCTTGTAATACTCATATTCATCAAGGTCAATCAAGCAGGAAGTAGGGTATTACCTCCATAGAGAGGGCCTGAACCTGGGTAAACATTGTATCCCTTGCCTCCTGTTACCATCATCCTTAGACGCACAGTTCGGGACCCCCTACCCGAGATCCGCCTGTTTTGACACCGACATTGGTGCTTTCATTGAGAGTTCCGCTGTGTGTTCGGCAAAAGGTCGATGGCTCGCCTGCAGATCAACTGCGACTTCGGCATCTTCGTTACCAGCTCAACTGATCACCTTGGTTCGACCAAGGACTGCGCCCTACCTCCGATCGTCATGTTCGGATGAGGTCCTTCATCAACATCAACTCTGATCTCTATCAAGATCATGAAGGAATCATCCAGGGAGCCCGGGGGCTCAACGTCAACATTGCCCTTAGGCGACTGTGCTGTTTTTTTTGGATGGCGAACTTGTATCCGCCGCCACCGCCTCCTTGAGTGTCGTTTTAACGATTAATTCGGTGGAATTGTGTGGAATTGAGTCTACAACGACCCTGGAAAATTTCGTCGAGTTTCGATGGAGGAATCTCCGACAATCTCCGATATACCGGAGCCGTATTGAATCCGGACGAGTTTGGAGCGTGGTGTCTAGCATCTAGCGCGGACGTCCTTTGGAAGATCCAACCGTTGATCGGCTGCGAAATTCCTATATCTACCACCTATCAAAAATTCGGCTCGATCCGACCGTCCAAACTTCGGGAACCTTCCGATTAGTGCATCAATTTTCAGATCTGTTTTCTGCGCGAAAACGAGTCCGACCCAAGTTCGTCTTCTTTATGAACGGGATTTCGGACATCCTTTTTGAAGGAAAGTTTTGTATGGGGTATTGAGCTTTGTTCCCAAACACATCCCACTAGCTTTGAGGTCTTTTCAACATGATCTTCGCCATCACGCTGGTGTCAAACCAGTCCGGCCATATAGCTCCACGACCGGCCGACTGCGCTAGACATGTCGTCGCTTTTTGAGCCGAGCTCAACTTCTTCGAATCCTCACCTCGGCGAGCCGAACAAGAGTTCAGAATTGCCAAAGATAAATCATCACCAACATCGCCGCCCCACAGATTACACGGAGCGGTCACACCGGCATCGTCGCATGGTCACTTCATCAAACCAGCATTGGCCGCGTCACAAGTTACGACCTGCGTCGGCATGGCCGCACTGTTTCTTCTTCGAGCCGATGTCCATCACGCCGAACTACCTCAACACTTCAGCTGACATGGCGGCTGCAACGACTCCTTGCCGACCTGCTCCGTCACCTCGGCTAGACCGGGGACTTGGCTATTTCTTCACCAACATACTCCGGTGACAGCGTCACCGGCCGACCCGGCCGTGCCACGTTAATGGACCGAGGGCTTCGCCATGCCGATAAACTATCGCCCATCAGGCAATGGGTATGCGGATCGAGTCCCAATTTTGGGAATCACCTTTCTTCGGATTGCTACAACAAATAAACCAGGTGCTATTAATCCTAGTATTTTTTTTTTGCTTGTTTGGGTTTATTTTTCCAAGGAATTATTACTTTGGCTTGTCCATCATCCGTACACAGGTTTATCAAATGATGGCCGCATTAACAACGGTCGCATGGTGGTTCGGTCAGTTTCCGTACATAGTCCGGCGAACGCCCCATCCGGAACTCGGACCGACCTGAGAATTCAGACTTTGCCACGCCTTCACCGCGTCACGCCGTCGCCCTGCATCGACATTGACTTGTCGGGGCCATATTTCTTTATTACTCACTTTGCATAAATTATTTATTATGCATCAATTTTTATTTTTTAATTTATCATTATTACTATTATCTCCGGTTTGCACTATTTTTTGTGCACAAGAAAATGATCCAGCCGGACTATATCCTTTGGCGTCACCTCGGGACCAGCTTGGGGGATGGAACCTTGTCCCGCATCAAGCTCAGACCGCGTCATCAATACCGAGCACATTAACCAGCTAAGTTGCCTTCATGCTCAAAATTTTAAATTTTTAACTTGTGTTCGGCTCGACCAAGCATTATACTTTTTGGAAAAAGTTGCTTGTAAAAATTTCCTTGTCCAAACTTTGTTTGTGATGGACAAATTCAAATACCCGATTACTTGGGGGCTCCCTTGCTGGAGCTTTTCCTCTTGCATATGATTATACTTGTACGGCTTCATTCCTTGTTCGTGTATTATGCCACAATATGCACCATATTGACCTAAGGTGATTTGTAAGCTGGGTTTCCTTGCTCCTGTGTTTACCCCTACATTCCCGATTGTTCGGCTAGGGAGTAAAGGGAGCACCTTTGCGATTGTCACGATCGGGTCACCCGAGCCGGACCTCGGTAGGTGAAGCCGAAGCTAAGCGCTCTTACTGTTTTCAATAATGGTCGGCACATAACGGAACTCATGAGTACAAAAAATCTATTGCACAAGTCTCATAGTAACAATGAGCACCGAAGAAAGGTATCGGTGGGGGTACTATTTTCTTTGAAGATGCTTCTTACACTTCATTAGTAATATAGCATAAGTTCCCTGAGCGTGCTTTATCTGTTACAGCCTTATGGCCTGATTGCCTGGTTATCAGAAATACCGTCGATATTCTCAACAGGTGGAGTACATAACACTTTTTGGTCCTTGACCAAAAAGGGAGAAGCCGGCGGTCGGTTAAGACGAGTTTAAAGTCCGGGTGATCATAGATATGATATAAGTACTTCGGTACATACAATCATTCTTTTTCCCAAGTCATGTGGGGGCTCTTAAATTAGTATGAGCTGTTTTTCTTCTTGGTCGTTGCAAAGTCTTTTTTCTATCACTCCTTTCTTGATGCAAGTGTGTGGTCAATAGCCGGATAGCCTTGCTTCTCTCTAAATCCGCTCGAGTGCAGTTTGCTAAACTAGCCTCGAGAAGCACTCCGCCCGGGATAAGGGAAGCTGAAGCCATAGGCTGACCGGCTTGAAGTCTTGAGATAGGATGTGTCATGTTAAAGCTACGACGAAGCACCTTTTTTTTAAGAGTCCAATTTTCGGATTGGCACCGAACACTTGATCTAGTTCGAACATTAAACTTTTGAATAAGTTTTTTGGCTTTTCGAGCCTATGGCACTTTTAAACTATTTGTTCGTTTCAAGCAAAAGTCTCGCAGTGCAACGCCGGACACCTTTAGGGATTCGGCAAAAACATTCTCGGATATCACCATATATGCATCGATTTCGAATTGTGTCTTCGGTCAATAGTTGGGTTGCCCGGCTCCTGTTCTTGCCTCCTACGTTCCGTTTTGTTCGGCTAGGTGTGCAAAGGGAGAACCACTGCGATTGTGCTTCCAGCTCGCATGGTTAAGCACCTCAGAGGAGAAAGCCGAAAACGATCTGTCACAATAGGGCGTAAACTGGTCAGCGATCCGATGACTATGTTAAATGACGGGCCGTTCATAACATTGGCCGAAGTGTTTACGGCTTGACCTCAGATGTCGCCGAACACTAACCGGGGGCTCATAGATAGCTTCCCCCGTTTAAAGCTCCTATAACTAAGAGAAAGTTATAAAGCCCGCATATCTGATTGCCTCGTTTCCGTTAACACAACCGCCTTCGGGCACCGAAACGTCGGCTAAGGGTTGTTTTGTTAGTGCGGAAACACCTCGTAGTATCTACCAAGGGGTAGAAGCCGACGACGGGCCACTTTCATCGATAAACGGTCGCATAATGGAGTCAAAATAATGATGTAAAGTACTTGGATACATAGAATCATTACACATAATCTGTGATTTTACTCTGGATATCGATCTCTAATCCGCCACCCGTGCCCACATTAAGGCTCGGGGCTCTTGGGCTTTGTGCTCATTATTCACAAATATTAAAGGGCACATCGATCCCACGATGCGGTGTTGCCACCCGACCGGTGTCTCGGGGGCTAGTGCATTGCCTATTCAATGCAGAAATTTCAAAGGGCTCAGCGTTCGGCTTGATCGAACTATGCGCAAACGCGTCTTCGGACAACAATAGGTACCAACTGGACCTATCCGGCGTCAAGCTAATATGTTACGGCGACTTCTCGAGACCCTCTATCAAGGGCCTGTTCGCCGATCACTATTTTCCCTAATATATTATACCGCGTTTCTATTCCTACGTATGCTGCCGAGCTAGGAGTTGATCCTCAGGCTGATTTCGCGCATCGACCTGAGTCTCAAGGGCTACTAGGATCAGCGGTTTCATGTTTTCCTTCAGGTGCGTCTCGAATATTAGGCCAACACGCACCTTGAGGGATACTGGCTATACATCTTGTCAGATATTACATTGCACAATTCGGAATTAGATTCATAAAATCAGTCCCATGGCCAAGGTGGTGCACCACCTAAGCGATCCGACATAAAGCTCGGGCGCCAGTGGATGGCTCCATAGAGGGCATTTCTGGTATTAAGCTTAGCTAAACTTTTTCAACTTTTTAAACCAAGGTGATCTATGACACCTCGGATATAATCCGGCGTTGGAGCTCGGATATAGTCCGGCGTTGGAGCTTGGACACAGTCCGGCGTTGGAGCTCGGATACATATTGGCGTTGGAGCTCGGAAGCAGTCCGGCATTGGTGCTCAGCTGCAAAGGATACCTCGAATGCAGTCCGGCATTGGAGCCTCGGGCCTTGAAGAGGACACTGCCTCTCGGGAACAACTTCAAACCCGAGGCGTGGCATAAAAATAACAAGGCATTGATAAAGGCCAGAAACTTAAAGGGACTCCTCGGATACCCAATGTGTAAACTCTTCTGATGCACTTCGGCGACCCTCAAGATCGAAGATGAGAAGATTTGTTGTACCAGTTTTCAAGACCGACGACCGAAGATGAAGAACAGTTCGGAAGAATCGAGGAGCATTCCTAACTTCAAGACCGGTTCAGGGGAAGCATCGACGGTGTCCTGGACTAGGGGTACTCACCACGTCGTCTCCCGATCAGTTAGATCGGGCCGAGGACCCCATGGTCAGATACTCATGGGCTGGCCCGGACAGCTGCCGCATACAAGGAAGATTCCACAAGACTTGGCGATCAAGACAAGGACTCCTCCCCCACCGGTGTATTCGGCTAGGACTCTTGTTATCCTAGGCCTCTGGTGCATTATATAAACCAGGGCCGGGCTAGTCGATAGAGAGATACAACAATCATACCATAGGCTAGCTTCTAGGGTTTAGCCTCTACGTTCTCGTGGTAGATCAACTCTTGTAATACTCATATTCATCAAGGTCAATCAAGCAGGAAGTAGGGTATTACCTCCATAGAAAGGGCCCGAACCTGGGTAAACATTGTGTCCCTTGCCTCCTGTTACCATCATCCTTAGACGCATAGTTCGGGACCCCCTACCCGAGATCCGCCGGTTTTGACACCGACAGCGGGGCTTTCCAGGGGGCGCCCCTTCTTCAGGTCTGGTGGGGCTTGCCAGAAGGCTTGGGGAGATGGAGCCGGTGAGAAGTTTTTTTTTTTGGAGATTATGCCAAAGGCGTACCATATTTTTATAGAAGGCAGAAGACAATACAAGAAGCGAACAACAAGTATAGACAAACACCACACCCAAGTTGATCCGAAGAAAAGCCTCCGCACACATTACATACACAACGCAAAGGTGCCTGCGCTAACCAGAGCAACATAGCCGGGTCGCGATCAACATCGATCATCTCGAAGAGTAACAACTTCAATTGGACTACCCTAGTCGACGCACCAACCACCCTTGAATGCCGAAGAGGAGATGGCGAGTAGTTGGCGGGACACGTCTGGTCCAAAGAAAGCCACCGTCTTAAGCTCATCGGTAATGGCGTACATTGCGCCAAGAACCTCCAGTCGGACCAACGACATGCACCGGAGGACCGCATTACAGAATCACCAAGCCATGTCTCCACACCCGATGCTCCCAACAAAGAAACAGCGCAACAACGCCGCCATCGCTAGTCCAAGACCTAGGCTTTTCCCGGAGACGACAATCCGAACAAGAGGGGGAAGATGGCGACACACCGTAGCAACGCCTCCAAGGAGGTGAACGATACCCACAAGCGTCGTCGTCGCCAGCATCGACCAATGACGGGCAGGATTTTCATCTGTCATGTCGCCCACCTCCTCCCGTCCCTCGCAACGAATCGTCCACTCATCTGTAAAGGATCACACCGCCGCTGCAGCAGCACCTCGCCATCATGGATGTAACATCGCAGAACACCGATGCCCAGCACGGCCGAGGGCATCAGACCATCATCCACCTCCCTCACGGCAGGGAAAGCAACTCCAGACCACCTTCCTGACCCAAAACCAACACGGCCAGGGGCCGCCGGCGCCTCAAGCAATGGTTGAACGCGCCTCTCCTGCCGGACAGCCACGCACAGAGAGCAAACCTCGACGCCTGGAACCCATGAACAGAGGAAAACCTGAAGGAAATATGCCCTAGAGGCAATAATAAAGTTATTATTTATTTCCTTATATCATGATAAATGTTTATTATTCTTGCTAGAATTGTATTAACCGGAAACATGATACATGTGTGAATACATAGACAAACTTAAAGTCACTAGTATGCCTCTACTTGACTAGCTCATTAATCAAAGATGGTTATGTTTCCTAACCATAGACATGAGTTGTCATTTGATTAACGGGATCACATCATTAGAAGAATGATGTGATTGACATGACCCATTCCATTAGCTTAGCACTTGATCGTTTAGTATGTTGCTATTGCTTTCTTCATGACTTATACATGTTCCTATAACTATGAGATTATGCAACTCCCGTTTACTGGAGGAACACTTTGTGTGCTACCAAACGTCACAACGTAACTGGGTGATTATAAAGGTGCTCTACAGGTGTCTCCGAAGGTACTTGTTGGGTTGGCGTATTTCGAGAGTAGGATTTGTCACTCCGCTTGTCGGAGATGTATCTACGGGCCCACTCGGTAATGCACATCACTATAAGCCTTGCAAGCATTGTAACTAATGAGTTAGTTGCAGGATGGTGTATTACGGAACGAGTAAAGAGACTTGCCAGTAACGAGATTGAACTAGGTATTGAGATATCGATGATCGAATCTCGGGCAAGTAACATACCGATGACAAAGGGAACAACGTATGTTGTTATGCGGTTTGACCGATAAAGATCTTCGTAGAATATGTAGGACCCAATATAAGCATACAGGTTCCGCTATTGGTTATTGACCGGAAATGTGTCTCGGTCATGTCTACATAGTTCTCGAACCCGTAGGGTCCGCACGCTTAAGGTTTCGATGACAGTTATATTATGAGTTTATGAGTTTTGATGTATCGACGGTTGTTCGGAGTCCCGGATGTGATCACGGACATGACGAGGAGTCTCGAAATGGTCGAGATGTAAAGATCGATATATTGGACGACTATATTCGGACATCGGAAAGGTTCCGAGTGATTCGGGTATTTTTTGAGTCTGGAGAGTTACAGGAATTAGCAGGGAGTATATGGGCCTTATTGGGCTTTAGGGGAAAGAGAGAGGAGAGGTTGGGCGCCCCAAGGCCTAGTCCAGGTGGACTGGGGGGGGCTGCGCCTCCTTCCTTCTCTTCTCTCTCCCTTTCCTTCTCTCCTACTCCTACTACTTGGAAGGTCTCCTAGTTCTACTAGGAAAAGGGGAATCCTACTCCCGGTGGGAGTAGGACTCCCCTAGGGCGCGCCACAGAGAGGGCCGGCCCTCCCCCTCCTCCACTCCTTTATATTCGGGGAGAGGGGCTCCCCTTGGAGACACAACAATTTATCCTTGAGATCTCTTAGCCGTGTGCGGTGCCCCCTCCACCATATTCCACCTCGATAATATCAGAAGGTGCTTAAGCGAAGCCCTGCGTCGGTAGAGCATCATCATCGTCGCCACGCCATCGCGGTCGACAGAACTCTCCTCAAGCTTCGGCTGGATCGGAGTTCGAGGGACATCATCGAGCTGAACGTGTGCTGAACTCGGAGGTGCCGTACGTTCGGTACTTGGATCGGTCGGATCGTGAAGATGTACGACTACATCAACCGTGTTGTGCTAACACTTCCGCTTTCGGTCTATGAGGGTACATGGACACACTCTCCCCTCTCGTTGCTATGCATCACCATGATCTTGGGTGTGCGTAGGAATTTTTTTGAAATTACTACGTTCCCCAACAGTGGCATCCGAGCCTAGGTTTTATGCGTTGATGTTATATGCACGAGTAGAACACAAGTGAGTTGTGGGTGATACAAGTCATACTGCTTACCAGCATGTCATACTTTGGTTTGGCGGTATTGTTGGATGAAGCGGCCAGGACCGGCATTACGCCAGATGCTTACGCGAGATCGGTTCTACCGGCGTGCTTTGCACACAATTGGTGACGGTGTCAGTTTCTCCAACTTTAGTTGAACCGAGTGTGGCTACGCCCGGTCCTTGAGAAGGTTAAAACAGCACTAACTTGATGAACTATAGTTGTGGTTCTGATGCGTAGGTAAGAACGGTTCTTGCTCAGCCCGTAGCAGCCATGTAAAACTTGCAACAACAAAGTAGAGGACGTCTAACTTGTTTTTGTAGGGTATGTTGTGATGTGATATGGTCAAGATGTGATGCTATATTTTATTGTATGAAATGATCATGTTTTGTAACCAAGTTATCGGCAACTGGCAGGAGCCATATGGTTGTCGCTTTATTGTATGCAATGTAATCGCCCTGTAATTGCTTTACTTTATCACTAAGCGGTAGCGATATTCGTAGAAGCAATAGGTGGCGAGACGACAACGATGCTAGGATGAAGATCAAGGTGTCGCGCCGGTGACAATGGTGATCATGACGATGCTTCGGAGATGGTGATCACAAGCACAAGATGATGATGGCCATATCATATCACTTATATTGATTGCATGTGATGTTTATCCTTTATGCATCTTATTTTGCTTTGTTTGACGGTAGAATTATAAGATGATCTCTCACTAAATTTCAAGGTATAAGTGTTCTTCCTGAGTATGCACCATTGCGAAAGTTCTTCGTGCTGAGACACCACGTGATGATCGGGTGTGATACGCTCTACGTTCAAATACAACGGGTGCAAAACAGTTGCTTGCAGAATACTCGGAGTTAAACTTGACGAGCCTAGCATATCACAGATATGGCCTCGGAACACTAAGACCGAAAGGTCGAGCGTGAATCATATAGTAGATATGATCAACATAGTGATGTTCACCATTGAAAACTACTCCATCTCACATGATGATCGGACATGGTTTAGTTGATTTGGATCACGTGATCACTTAGATGATTAGATGGATGTCTATCTAAGTGGGAGTTCTTAAGTAATATGATTAATTGAATTTTAATTTATCATGAACTTAGTCTTGATAGTATTTTGCAAATTATGTTGTAGATAAATAGCTCGCGTTGTTGCTTCCCTATGTTTATTTTGATATGTTCCTAGAGAAAAACTATGTAGAAAAATGATAGTAGCAATGATGCGGACTGGGTCCATGATCTGAGGTTTATCCTCATTGCTGCACCGAAGAATTATGTCCTTGATGCACCGCTAGGTGACAGACCTATTGCAGGAGCAAATGCAGACATTATGAACGTTTGGCTAGCTCAATATGATGACTACTTGATAGTTTAGTGCACCATGCTTAACGGCTTATAATCGGGACTTCAAAGACGTTTTGAATGTCATGGACCATATGAGATGTTCCAGGAGTTGAAGTTAATATTTCAAGTAAATACCCGAGTTGGGAAATATGAAGTCTCCAACAAGTTCTATAGCTAAAAGATGGAGGAGAATCGCTCAACTAGTGAGCATGTGCTCAGATTGTCTGGGTACTACAATCGCTTGAATCAAGTGGGACTTAATCTTCCAGATAAGATAGTGATTGAGACAGTTCTCTAGTCACCATCACCAAGTTACTAGAACTTCGTGATGAACTATAGTATACAAGGGATGACGAAAATGATTCCCGAGCTCTTCGTGATGCTGAAATCAACGAAGGTAGAAATCAAGAAAGAGCATCAAGTGTTGATGATTGACAAGACCACTAGTTTCAAGTATAGGGCAAAGGGAAAGAAAGGGAACTTCAAGTAGAATGGCAAGCAAGTTGTCACTCCCGTGAAGAAGCCCAAAGCTGGACCAAAGCCTGAAACTCGAAAGCGCCATAATCGCAAAGGAAATGGTCACTGGAAGCGGAAATGCCCTGAATATTTGGTAGATAAGAAGGATGGCAAAGTGAACCAGGGTATATTTGATATACAGGTTATTGATGTGTACCTTACTAGTGTTTATAGTAGCCCCTGAGTATTTGATACTTGTTCGGTTTCTAAATATTAGTAACTCGAAGTAGGAGTTACAGAATAAACAGAGACTAGTTGAGGGTGAAGTGATGATGAGTGTTGGAAGTAGTTCCAAGTTTGATATGATCATCATCACACACTCCCTATACTTTCAGGATTAGTGTTAAACCTAAATAAATGTTATTTGGCGTTTACGTTGAGCGTGAATATGATTTGATCATGTTTATTGCAATACGGTTATTCATTTAAGTCAGAGAATAATTTGTGACGCCCCCGATTCAATCGTACACTAATCATGCACGCAAACGGGTACGATCAAGATCAGGGACTCACGGGAAGATATCACAACACAACTCTAAAAAACATAACTAAGTCATACAAGCATCATATTACAAGCTGGGGGGCCTCGAGGGCTCGAATACAAGTGCTCGATCATAGACGAGTCGGCCGGAAGCAACAATACCTGAAAGTACGTAGACATAAGTTAAACAAGTTGCTATAAGATTGCTAGCACAAACTGGGACATGAGATCGAAAGAGGCGCAGGGCTCTGCACAGGATCCTCCTAACTACTCACGGTCGGTAAATCGACACCTTGCACGTAGTAGTAGGCACCTCCGATGTAGTAGTCGTAAATGACGTGATGGCGTCTGGCTCCTGGGCTCCAACGTCTGGTTGCGGCATCCGAAAAGAAGAGGAAAACGGGAGAAAAGAGGGAGCAAAGCAACCGTGAGTACTCATCCAAAGTACTCGCAAGCAAGGATCTACACTACATATGCATGGGTATATGTGTAAAGAGGCAATATCAGTGGACTGAACTGCAGAATGCCAGAATAATAGGTGGATAGCTAGTCCTATCGAAGACTACGCTTCTGGCCGCCTCCGTCTTGCAGCATGTAGAAGAGAGTAGATTGAAGTCCTCCAAGTAGCATCGCATAGCATAATCCTACCCGGCGATCCTCCCCTCGTCGCCCTATGGAAAAGCGATCACCGGGTTGTCTGTGGAACTTGTCTGGGTGTGTTTTATTAAGTATATGGTTCTAGTTGTCATAAGGTCAAGGTACAACTTTGGGTCGTCCTTTTACCGAGGGACACGGCTATTCGAATAGATAAACTTCCCTGCAAGGGTGCACCACATAACCCAACACGCTCGATCCCATTTGGCCGGACACACTTTCCTGGGTCATGCCCGGCCTCGGAAGATCAACACGTCGCAGCCCCACCTAGGCACAACAGAGAGATCAGCACGCCGGTCTAAATCCTATGCACGCAGGGGTCTGGGCCCATTGCACACCTGCACGTTGCGTACACGGCCGGTGAGCAGGCCTAGCAACCTCCATAAGTCGCGTTACGCAGTCCAACCCGGCGCGCGCCGCTCAGTCGCTGATGTCACGAAGGCTTCGGCTGATACCACGACGTCGAGTGCCCATAACTGTTCCCGCGTAGTTGGTTAGTGCGTATAGGCCAGTGGCCAGACTCAGATCAAATACCAAGATCTCGTTAAGCGTGTTATTATGAAGCAACCGCGAACGCCGACCAGGGCCAGGCCCACCTCTCACATATCCGAAGGCAAAATATTCGTTGCTAAGAATGGATCCTTTCTAGAGAAGGAGTTTCTCTCGAAAGAAGTGAGTGGGAGGAAAGTAGAACTTGATGAGGTAATCACTGCTCCCTTATTGGAAAGTAGTTCATCACAGAAATCAGTTCCTCGTGATTCCTACACCAATTAGTGAGGAAGCTAATGATGATGATCATGAAGCTTCAGATCAAGTTACTACCGAACCTCGTAGGTCTTCCAGAGTAAGATCCGCACCAAAGTGGTACGGTAATCCTGTTCTGGAAGTCATGTTACTAGACCATGATGAACCTACGAACTATGAGGAAGCGATGATGAGCCCAGATTCTGCGAAATGGCTTGAAGGCCATGAAATCTGAGATAGGATCCATATATGAGAACAAAGTATGGACTTTGGTGGACTTGCCCGATGATCGGCAAGCCATAGATAATAAATGGATCTTCAAGAGGAAGACAGACGCTGATAGTAGTGTTACTATCTACAAAGCACGACTTGTCGCAAAAGGTTTTTTGACAAAGTTCAAGGTGTTGAATACGATGAGATTTTCTCACTCGTATCGATGCTTAAGTCTGTCTGAATCATGTTAGCAATTGCCACATTTTATGAAATCTGGCAAATGGATGTCAAAACTGCATTCCTTAATGGTTTTTTTAAAGAAGAGTTGTATATGATGCAACCAGAAGATTTTGTCAATCCTAAAGGTGCTAACAAAATTGTGCAAGCTCCAAATGATCCATCTATGGACTGGTGCAAGCATCTCGGAGTTGGAATATACGCTTTGATAAGTTGATCAAAGCATATAGTTTTATACGGACTTGAAGTGAAGCATGTATTTACAATAAAGTGAGTGGGAGCACTACAGCCTTTCTGATAAGTATATGTGAGACATATTGTTGATCAGAAATGATGTAGAATTTTTCTGGAAAGCATAAAGAAGTGTTTGAAAGGAGTTCTTTAAAAGAAAGACCTCAGTAAAGCTACTTACATATTGAGCATCAAGATCTATTGAGATAGATCAAGACGCTTGATAAGATTTTTTTTCAATGCGTACATACCTTGATGAGATTTTGAAGTAATTCAAAATGGAACAGTCAAAGAAGGAGTTCTTGCCTGTATTGCAAGGTGTGAAGTTGAGTAAGACTCAAAAACCCGACCAAGGCAGAAAATAGAAAAAGAATGAAAAGTCATTCCCTATGCCTCAGTCATAGGTTCTATAAAGTATGCTATGCTGTGTACTAGACCTATTGTATACCTTGCTCTGAGTTTGGCAAGGGAGTACAATTTTGATCTAGGAGTAGATCACTGGACAGCGGTCAAGAATATCCTTAGTGAGGACTAAGGAAATATTTCCCGATAATGGAAGTGATAAAAGAGCTCGTCGTAAAGAGTTACAACGATGCAATCTTTTACACCGATACAGATGACTCTAAGTCTCAATGTGGATACATATTGAAAGCGGGAGCAATTAGCTAGAGTAGCTCCGTGCAGAGCATTGTAGACATAGAAAATTTGCAAAATACATATGGCTCTGAATGTGACAGACCCGTTGGCTAAACTTCTCTCCCGAGCAAAACATGATCACACCTTAGTACTCTTTGGGTGTTAATCACATATCAATGTGAACTAGATTATTGACTCTAGTAAACCCTTTGGGCGTTGGTCACATGACAATGTGAACTATGGGTGTTAATCACATGTGGATGTGAATATTAGTGTTAAATCACATGGTGATGTGAACTAGATTATTGACTCTAGTGCAAGTGGGAGACTGAAGGAAATATGCCCTAGAGGCAATAATAAAGTTATTATTTATTTCCTTATATCATGATAAATGTTTATTATTCATGCTAGAATTGTATTAACCAGAAACATGATACATGTGTGTATACATAGACAAACTTAAAGTCACTAGTATGCCTCTACTTGACTAGCTCATTAACCAAAGATGGTTATGTTTCCTAACCATAGACATGAGTTGTCATTTGATTAACGGGATCACATCATTAGAAGAATGATGTGATTGACATGACCCGTTCCGTTAGCTTAGCACTTGATCGTTTAGTATGTTGCTATTGCTTTCTTCATGACTTATACATGTTCCTATAACTATGAGATTATGCAACTCCCGTTTACTGGAGGAACACTTTGTGTGCTACCAAACGTCACAACGTAATCGGGTGATTATAAAGGTGCTCTACAAGTGTCTCCAAAAGGTACTTGTTGGGTTGGCGTATTTTGAGACTAGGATTTGTCCTCCGATTGTCGGAGAGGTATCTCTGGGCCCACTCGGTAATGCACATCACTATAAGCCTTGCAAGCATTGTAACTAATGAGTTAGTTGCGGGATGATGTATTACGGAACGAGTAAAGAGACTTGCTGCGTACGAGATTGAACTAGGTATTGAGATACCGACGATCGAATCTCGGGCAAGTATCATATCGATGATAAAGGGAACAACGTATGTTGTTATGCGGTTTGACCGATAAAGATCTTCGTAGAATATGTAGGAGCCAATATGAGCATCCAGGTTCCGCTATTGGTTATTGACCGGAAATGTGTCTCGGTCAGGTCTACATAGTTCTCGAACCCGTAGGGTCCCATGCAACAAGGTTTCGATGTGATTATATTATGAGTTTATGAGTTTTGATGTACCGAAGGTTGTTAGGAGTCCCGGAAGTGATCACGGACATGACGAGGAGTCTCAAAATGGTCGAGACGTAAAGATCGATATATCGGACGACTATATTCGGACATCGGAAAGGTTCTGAGTGATTCGGGTATTTTTGGGAGCACCGGAGAGTTACGGGAATTCGCCGGGGAGTATATGGGCCTTATTGGGCTTTAGGGGAAAGAGAGAGGAGAGGTTGGGAGCCCCCCAAGGCCTAGTCCGAATTGGACTAGGGGGAGGGGCTGCGCCCCCTCCTTCCTTCTCTTCTCTCTCCCCTTTTCCTCTCTCCTACTCCTACTACTTGAAAGGACTCCCCTAGGACGCGCCATAGAGAGGGCCACCCCTCCCCCTTCCCCACTCCTTTATATACGGGAAGAGGGGCACCCCTTGGAGACACAACAATTGATCCTTGAGATCTATTAGCCGCGTGCGGTGCCCCCTCCACCATATTCCACCTCGATAATATCGTAGCAGTGCGTAGACGAAGCCCTGCGTCGATAGAGCATCATCATCATCACCACGCCGTCGTGCTGACGGAACTCTCCCTCGAAGCTCGGCTGGATCGGAATTCGAGGGACGTCATCGAGCTGAACGTGTGCTGAACTCGGAGGTGCCATACGTTCGGTACTTGGATCGGTCGGATCTGAAGATGTATGACTACATCAACGCGTTGTGCTAGCAGCTTAACGCTTCGGTCTCACGAGTGCGTGGACACACTCTCCCCTCTCGTTGCTATGCATCACCATGATCTTGCGTGTGCGTAGGAAATTTTTTGAAATTACTACGTTCCCCAACAAAACCAATGCCGTCGGATGGAGCTCCCTACCGAGAGCCGCTGTTCCGACCTCAATCTCAGATCCAGCACCGCTCCATCTCCTCCACCTTCCACTCGCCAGCAGCATTCCCCACATGGGTTTCACCAGGAGGCACAACGCACCCCGTCCAACGCAACGGCTCCCGACCGCCGCTAGCGCAGCCCACCTAACCGAGATCTGGTGCCTCCATGACTGGGCGTGCCGTCCCCTCCGAGATCCGCCGCCTCCATGACCGGGTGGGCTGCCGCACACATACACCTTCTCCACAAGCCCGCGGTCATGCTCCGCCTTCCCATACACACCTCGCCGCCTGCCACGCCACCCGCCTCATCGCCGGAGCGACCACCGTGCCGCCCGCTTGACGCCACTCCCCCGCAATGGGAGGCCCGTCGGGGCGCGCCAGACTTTGCCCGCCGCCTTTGACGGCCGGGCGCCGGCGACGGCGACGGCTAGGGGAGCTCGAGGAGGGGGCGCTCAGTGGGCTAGGGTTGGCGCCTCCAGAGCCGCCCCCACGAGCGGCTCGGGAGGGAAAGGAAAGTTTTTTTGGTGGCCGGTGAGAAGTTTAGGGAGAAAAAAATTAAGGAAGGAGGAGGTGTGAGACTTACAAGTGGGACCCCCCCTCCACATCATCAGGTCAAACTTTGACTATGACAAGTCTTCGCCACATCAACCCAGACAGATGGGTCCCACCCATCAGTTTTGCTGTTAGACGCGGCTCAATATCGAATCAGTGCAATATGTTACTCACTTGATGCAGAGTTGTTGGTCTTCTGTTATTTTTTGACAAAAGCGGTAGTTTTTCAGTATTCTAGTCACAAATGTGGTGGCTTTGAGCAATTTACTCTAATTTGGAATATAAAATTTCACTCGATGGTGAATTTCATGAGGATGATACTTCATGCATTTTACACATTAGTGAGGTTGACTTACAAAATATGTGGACGGTTACAATAAAATTCACATCCATGTTTCATTTTTGCCCAGGTAATAGAGGTGTCTTCCCTTCCCACCTGTCCAATCGTTCCGTCGCTACGGCCACCTGCAATTAAATCAGAAGGTCACTCTTGGAGTGTTTATCTTATATTCCCTATCTCCCAAAATAAAGTGGCCTGGCTTTAGTTCATAAGTTATGTGAACTAGTGGCACGACACATATTTTGGGATGGAGGAAATAGACAACAAAGTGATCATCTTTTTTTTTTTTTTTTTGAGAAAATAAGGTGACTATCTTATGCGATACCCTTTACAAAGAATATAAATAGAATGTTTTAATCTGAGTACGGTGCATATTGGTTTCTAACTGTGCAATGTCTAGCATATTCATTATAATATCGATCGTCTTAATGTTGGTTCAAAACTCGTATTTGATAGAGTATTATTGTCTTCAAACGACTATGTAACCTTCAGTTTCAGTGAAACTCATTGCAGGTGAACCCATATGTACCTCTTTGTTCCAGTCTGTCCTGAAGATAACCCACATCAGTATCACGCTCTGAATTAGGGTGCCTCCAATCATACCACTCCATAAGCCCTGCGATTTTGTGTCAAGCACCTCTCTCATATGATAGAAAATTGCATCAATTGAATAAGAGTAAGCCATGCACGGAAGCCTTAATTACCGCAGCGCCGAGGTCAAAGTAGAAGCTGAGTAGGCAGCCAAGGGGGACGCCCACGACATAGTAGCAGCCAACATTGACGTAGGCCACGAAGGCTTGCCATCCACAGCCGACGGCTACCCCTGCTTATAAAATGCCCCATTAGCCTGTATAGAATCCAATGATATATTCAGTTGTTTTTTGTCTAATGCCGAACGCCGAAGGGGCGTTTATGTTCTCTTTATGTTTCTGTGTACCTGACAGTACGGGTTGGATGCCGTTGAGAACGAGGGTGAGCGCGAGCAGCGGCGTCAGCTTGGACACTGCTGCCGCCACATCCTCGCCGCCGGTGTAGATGTAGCTGATTTTGTCACGGAAGAGAAGAATGACCACTGCGATTATCACCGATAGGATGAACGTCAGCATCGTCACTACCACCACGGAGAACGCGGCTGACTTGGGGTTCCCAGCGCCAAGCTCATTGCTCACCCTGACGCTGTATCGTAGAACACACACTCGAATTAAGTTGTTACACTTCCTATTTTGGTATAGTGCAAGAGATAGGTAGCTAAGATTATCTTTAATTACCTTGCTGCTGCGTTGCATCCAATTGAAATCATGAACACCCACCCCGAAATGGTCATGCTGCAAACGCGCAAGTACAAGGACAGCAAGATGTATTGCGTTGCGTCATCATCTCAAGAAATTAAGCACGCAATCAATATAGGTAGTTACTACTTAGCTAGACAAGTTTCATTAAAATTAATTACCAGACAGTGAGCGACGCGAGGGCAATTTCGGGATCCTTGAGGAGGCCAGCAGTGAGGACGAGTATCTGGAAGTACCAATTCTCGAGACAGATCATGACAGCAGATGCAAGGGACAGCTTGAAAAACTTTGGCAGACCGGAGAATGCCTCGACGGAGAATCCAGACCACGTGAGCCGGCATCGATTGCTATTCATGATGTAGACGAAATGAGCGACCACGATGATCCACCAGCTGACGCTCAGCATGAGCGAGACCCCCAGGAGCCCCAGGCCGAATTTGTAGACAAGGAGGTAGCTGAGTACAAGGTGGACGGCGAGCGTCCCCGCTGAGATGTATGCGCTGGGAGCCATGATGCTCTGTGCCTGCATGAACTTTTGGATGGGAAAGATTGCCGCGTAGGCAAAGATCTGCGGAATGAGGCCATACACAAAGATGGCGGCAGCGCGGGCGATCTCCGGTGTCTGTCCAAGGAGGATGAGGATGGGACGGCAGAAGACGTAGATGACGGCGAGTGGGATGCCGGTCGCCATGAGAAGGACGGTGGAGCGTTGCATGTAGATGCCCAGCATGTCGAACTTGTTCGCGCCGTACGCCTGCCCGCACAGCGTCTCCACCGCGCTCCCCATGCCAAGCTGCATTGCGTTGAAGAAGTGAGCGTGCCATGCGCTTTTACGGGTGGAAGTTTGGGTATCCACAGCCACGGTGTGATTCATGCGACGGAGCGATTTCAGCATAGATGGCGTTGAAAAGCTTGAAAAAAATGCAATTTGTTTTGGTATAAAAAATTTCTCCCAATTGTTTGCGGTTTTAAGTGAATTCTGAAAACGGCGGAATTCGCTTTGAAGCCGTAATTTTGAAACCTTTTTGGGATAGGGAGAATGATGTATCAGGAAAGTTATCGAAAATGCGAAAGTATTACATGTAGAAAGTTTTCTCTAATTCCTAGTGTTTTTTTACGTAATTATGAAAATAGTAGGATCATGTGTGTTGTCTATGTCACGAAAACAGTTTTCAAAACGCACCCTATGCTGAATTTGAATTTTGGTGGAGTGCCTGTTTGTACTTCACTCTGTTTTTCTCCCGGAAAAAATTATGATTCGTATTTTTATCCTCATTTTCAAACGATTTATTTGTACGAGGCAAATGACATAGCATGGGAAAGTGTTACAAATTCACTCATCTTACATATAGAAAGCTTTCCAAATTTTCCATGGTTTTGGAGCAATTTGAAAAATGACAAAAAAATTCAAACAAAACAGGAAGGATCATATCTTTTAGCTAATTTATAAATGGTTTATTGGCATGGCGGAAATGATATGGCGTTGGAAATCTTGTGAAATTGTGCTAATCTTTCATGTAGAACATTTTTTTCAATTCTGGAAGATTTAAATGGAATTCATAAAATACGGAATTTGAATGAGACCGTATTTTTGTTTAATATCTAAAAGGTTTGTCGGAATATAGCAAATTATACGGTGTTGGAAGACGGTGCAAATGCAAAATATTTTTGTGTATAACTTTCCTCCCAATTCCCTACAGTTTAATTTGTATTTTAAATTTCAAGAAATTTATTTTGAATCCATTATTTTTAGATGCTTTCTCGGAATGGTGCAAATGGTATACCGTTGGAAATCTAATAAAATGCGAAACATTTTTACTTTGAAGTTATTCAAAAAATGGTGACAGCATGCATGCTGCGTTTGTGATGAAAACAAAGTGCTCAAAACGCACTATGTACATACTTTGAATTTTGGTCGCACTCTTGTTTGAACTTCACTCTATTTTTTGTGTTGTTTCCTAGCTGTAACACCTCAACCGCTCATCAAAAATTGAGCAAATGATACAACGTTGAAAATCTGTCGAAAATATGCAACTTTTTCATGTTCAACATTATTCTAAATTTGTGGTTGTTTAATATCATTTTTAATACACTATAACTCGTTACAAACTGTATACACCAAACTTTGAATGGTTTACTGGAACAACGTGTATGATATACCATCGGAACTCTTATGAACATAAGCAACTTTTCATGTAGACATTTTTTTTTCCAATTCATCACCATTTATGAGCTGTTTTAAGAACGCCAAAAACTACATCGTTTTCATTTGTTTTTCAAACATGTAAATCCTTTTTTTATAAACATCTAACAATTCTTTAATTTCATTTTGTACTTCTTGTTTTAATTTTAGAAATAGGAAATATCCGTTTTTAATAAATATCGAAATAATATATTTATTTTAATTTCAAACTCTTAACTTTATTTTAGAAACATAAAATGTATTTTTTATAAACATCAAACTACTCAGTTATTTTAATTTGGGCATCTTGGTTTTATATTTAGAAATAGGAAAACCGGTGTTTTTTGTAAATATTGAACTGGTCTGTTATTTTAATTTGAAGTAGTTATTTATTTTATGAAATGAGAAAATTATGCTTTCTATAAACATCGAATCGCTCTGTTATTTGACTTGAACTTCTTGATTTTATATTAGAAACAGAAATACTTATTTTTTTTATTAACATCTAACTGCTCTGTTATTTTAATTTGAACTTCTTGGTTTTTATTTTTAGAAATGCAAAAATTCATTTTCCTAATAAACATCAAACTACTCTTTTTTTAATTTAAGATTCTTGGTTTCAGATTTATTGTTTCTTTTTTTACCTATAAACATTGACTAGTCATGAGTTTTTTAGTTTTGATTTGTTTAAATCCGTCGAGTTTCTTTTTCTGTTACGACCATAGTGGTCTTTTATACCCCGTGTCAAGTGTTGGTTCTTTTTAAATGTGTGATAGCATGAGACTGTGTATATCAACAAAGGACGTGTTTTTTTTTCACCATTTTTTGTATGGAAAAAGAAATGCTAGCACAACCATCCCAATACCGCTACAAATCTTCGAAGTTCTCAGCGGTTTTACATAGGCAAGGGGTTGAATTGCCGACTTTATAGTTCAGTGAGTTATGTATGCACTCCTTTCGTGATCTTGTCTGAAAAAAGTAGCCGTTTTGTTATACCTAGGATTTAAGTACCCTCTTCTTGGCAAACCGTAGTTAGAATCTTTGTGTTGTATTGGTGTTTTATAAGTCTTTAAGCAGTCAAATAAGCTAAGCTCCTGTGAATGAAAAGCCTGTCCTGCTTAGTCCAAACTCTAATGTGCTTGACTTGAAAGTAGGCCAATGGTGGTTTAACAACTTGTGGTTTAACACCTCAAACAAAAGGATGCTAGCTCGTCAGTTTGCCAGTTGTTAATTATTACTCCCTTCATCTAATAATATAAAATTGTTTTGCAAGTTATTTTAGCTTGCAAAATGATATTATATTATGGGATGGAGGAAGTAGCCGTTTAAAATAATGCTGATATGCTAGCAGTAGCATTAGTACCCAACTACACCTATTAGTTGAAGTTCGCAATATTTGGCGCGACTAGCAAGGTACGTACCATGAGGCCGTAGGCGAAGACCTGGATGCCGGTGTTGCCGAGGGAAGCGGCGGCGAGCTCGAGCGTGCCAAGATGGCCAGCGAAGATCTGCGTCGACATGGACATCATGTAGTTGATCATGTAGACTAGAACAGCAGGCGCCGCCAGGCGCAACAGCATGCGCGTCTCCACCGCCGTTGCTGCGCACATCCGCCGCGCCCACGGCACCGAGTCGTCGTTGAGGATGGCCTCCAGCTCGTTGCTCGCCCTGCCGGCCGACGGTTGAAGCGATGCCAGCAGCGGGGCCTGCAGCTTGACGCTGTTGTGGCTACACGCAGCCTCGCCGGCGCCACCCATGGGCCGCGCTCTCTTCGTGTGTGTTTCTGCTGTGGCCGCCGGGATATAGAGGAGATCAGCACTATCGAGCGAAAGTAAGGATTGGAGTTGCTGCTGCTGGCTTCTGTGACAATATCATATATATATATACTCCGTATATGATAGTAGTGCTATTATTTGGTAGTATAAAGAAGGGACTTGACGATGAGGTCTCCGTCCACGCAAACGCGCAAACGCAAACGCGTTTGAGGCAATATGCACGTTCAAAGGGTGCCCACTTTCCACCTGTCGTCCGCAAGGTTACGAAGCTTCGCGGCACAGGCGGACAAAGCCGGTCACCCGCCGCACGGACAAAAAAAAGGCCCAGCGCAGAGACCTACTTTGTTTTTTCTGTTTTGTGTCCGTTCGATCTCATTTCCGTTTCAAATATGGATCAGATTGGGTCTGGACACAACCCGGACGGTCTCTGTGTCCTTCTCGCCAGCCTGTGTCCGGTTTGGCCCACCTGTCATCCACCCACTTCTCTCTCCTCTTTATCTGCGACAGCCCACGCACTGCACACATCACTCCTCCTCCTCCACCCCTCTCTCTCTCTCTCGGCCACGATGCGATTAGCACGGCGGCCTCCCTCCAGACATGATGGGTGCGGCGGCGCTCCCTCCAGGCCGGCGGGAGTGCACATGACACGGCACAGCGAGGTGGTCTGCGCGTGGGCACGGAGACCATGGCTGCAGCGAGGGAGGAGACAGCGGCCAGCAAGAGGCACTGCCCACGGCTGGGAATAGTAGCGCAACCACTTCGGCGCAGCTCGACGGCCACGCCGCCGCGTAGTTCTTTGGCCACTTGGGCTGCTCCGACATGCAGCTCCACGGCCACTCTGGCGCGCAGCTCTTCGGCCACTCGGGCTGCACCGACGCGCAGCTCCCCGGCCACTCAGGCATGCAATGCCCGACGACGACACCCTTCCTCGTCCATGTCTCCCTCCGAGGGTGAAAGCAAGGCGCGAAGGCACTCCCTCCGGCACCAGGCGTGGCTGTAGTGGAAGTGAATTCGTCCAGCTCCAGCGTGCAACGACCTGGGTTGTGCCCACCTGTGTGCGTGAGTCTTGCTCGAGGAGAGGGGAGACATCGATCTGTAATAACTGAATATTGTTATCTCTACCTAGCACATCCTGGCGTGACACGAGGAGTTGCTGCGATCTCGTAGCATCTGGTACTCAGAGCCCAAATCAATCTGCATCCGCTGATCCGAAAATTCTCATGATCTACAGATCAGTCCATCGATTAGCTCCTAATTCCAGGCAAAAGGTGCGGATCCCCTCGGGTGATTCCGCGCAAAACATTTCGGTGTACCTGCGTCTGGTCGAGATGATCGAGCGGCACCAACAGCGCGCTCCAACAAGTCGACGCTCTCAGCTCGCATGGCGGCGGCGGAGCTCTCCTTGGCGGATGTGCAAAAATTGGTGCACGACACGATCCAGCAGAGCAAGGCGGTATCAGAAGCGGGCACCGCCACATCAGAGCAGGTGAACGGGCTCCAGGAATCTCTCCACAAGTACACGTCCTCGTCAGCCAAGGCGTTCGATGCGCTTGCGAAGACGACCACGGACTCGTTGGGCCGTGCCGAGGCCACCCTCGGTTGCATTCTCGTCGCCAACAGTTCACGTGATGCAGCAATGGCCCAGATGAAGCTGGCGCTGGATGGAGTGGTACGCCGTGTGGATCAGCTGGAGAGGGTACCAGCGGCGGGCACTTCGCAGCCGCCTCGACCACAATGCTCTGCCCCGCTGTGCATGGAAGGACATAGCAGTCTGCAAGCGCCACAGGCGACAGATCAGCGGGGGCGTCGTCCTAATCGACACCAACCACACGGCGGTGAGCAATATCAGTTTTTTCGACCCCCTACCAGAGAGTATTTCTCGGATGACCAGGAGGACCCAGATCACTCCCCTGCTAACGGCCACCGATCACATCACAACCGATACAAGCCACGAATTTCTCAGTCTGATTTCCCCAAGTTTGATGGAGAGGACCCCAAATGGTGGAAACAGCAGTGTGAGAAGTACTTTTGGATGTACAATGTGCAGCAGGAGTTATGGGTCGATTTTGCAACAATGCATTTCGCAGGCAACACAGCTCGGTGGCTTCAAACTTACGAAGCCATGCATACGGTTGACAGTTGGGCAGCTTTGTGTCTTGCGGTGTTTGCCAAATTCAACAGAAACAAATACACCAGAGATAATGATGTGTTCTTTACACTGAAATAAATTGACACTGTGGGTGCATATGCTCATCTGTTTGAAGAGCACATGCATAAGATGTTGGTGTACAATCAGTCGTACGAGACGTTCTTCAGTAACCGCTTTGTTCAGGGCCTCAAACCAGCTATAAGAGCACCTGTCAAGCTGCAGCAGCCGAGTACAGTAGATTTGGCTTACTCACTGGCACAAACACAAGAAGCATTGTTGGTGGAAGACACAACTAAATTCAGCAAGAAATGGGAGCCTCGGTTCAGTTGCAAAACCTATGTGCATCAGGGTCTACTGGGTACTACACCTACAGACAAACGATCAGAAGATCAAACTAAAGTGCTTGACAAAGTGGACACACTCAAAGCTCAGCTAGGGCGAGAGGAGAATGCTTTAAGTGCGGTGAAAAATATGGCCCTGGCCACAAATGCCCTAGTAAAGTGCAATTACATGTGATGGAAGAGTTATGGGATGCACTATAGTCATCTAAATCTGTTTCCAGTGAGTCTAACAGTGAACAATTGGTGTCCCAGCCCTCTGACAAAGATAGTGACGACTGTATGAAACTGTTTGTACAGGCAGCTACAGGAAAATCTTCTAAGGAGATCATCAAGTTGCAAGGCATGGTGGGAAAGCGTCAGCTACTAATTCTGGTGATTTCTAGCAGTTCCACTAACTTTATTTGAGTTGTTTGGCAAAGGAGCTCAAGTGCTCAACCGAAGAAATCCCTACTGCAACCGTGACTGTAGCAAATGGAGGCACCTTGCCCTACAATACACAAGTACTCAACCTACAGTGGTTCTGTTAAGGGAGTACTTTCAACAACCAGTTCAAGGTCTTCCATTAGGCACCTATGATATCATCCTAGGAATGTAGTGGCTAGAAACAATGATCCCTATGTGGGTCGACTGGAGAAATAAGATCATGAGGTTTAAATACCAAGGAACAAGAATCACACTAAGAGGAGTTAAAGATAAACTCAACTCTTGCACAACCATTTCTAGGAAGCACTTACAAGGGCTTCTGAATACTGGAGCAGTTGAGCAGGTAATTCACCTATGTCATATGCCAGAGAGACCTATGATAGAAACTTGTATTCCACCTGAGGTTCAACCACTTATTGACAAGCACCATCAATTGCTCACTACTCTAGACATTCTGCCCTCCCCCCCCCCCTCGCGCCCCCATAGAGTGTTTGACCACCAGATACCTCTGCTACCTGGTGCAAAACCTGTCAATGTTAAACCATACAGGTACAATCCCATGCAAAAGCAGGAAGTAGAAACTCAAGTAGCTAATATGCTTAGCCAAGGATTTATCCAACATAGTACTAGCTCCTTTGCCTCTCATGTTTTGCTGGCCAGAAAGAAAGATGGTACCTAGAGATTCTGTGTAGACTACAGAATGCTTAACTCAGTCATAGTGCAACACAATATCCCATGCCTATTGTAGAGGAACTTCTGGATGAGCTAGCAGGAGCAAAATACTTTACAAAATTGGATTTGAGGGCGGGATATCATCTGATTAGATTAGTACAAGGGGAATAGCACAAACTGCATTTAAAACACATCATGGCATGTATGAATTCGAAGTGATGCCATTTGGGTTAACTAATGCCCCTGCAACATTTCAGGCTGCCATGAACATCAAAATGAGTTCTAGTATTTAGGATGATATCCTTATCTGTAGTGCAACCTTAGAAGAACATCTGAAACACTTGGAGCAAGTCTTCACTATTCTGCAGGAAAATCTATTGTATGTGAAGTTGAGCAAATGCTCCTTTGCTCAACAGGAGCTAAAATATTTGGGTCATGTGACCAGTGGAGCTGGAGTCCAAACTGACCCTGCTAAAATTGTAGCTGTTAAGGATTGGCCAGTAGCAACCAATGTGAAGCAAGTGAGAGGGTTTTTAGGCCTTATTGGATATTACAGAAGGTTCATCAAGCACTATGGTATCATCAGCAGGAGCCTCTCTAATTTACTGAAAAAAGATGTGTTGTTCACCTGGACACCTACTATAGAAGCTGCATTTCAGAGTTTGAAAACAGCCCTAGCTCAAGCCCCTGTAATAGCTTTGCCTGATTTCTAGAAAACATTTGTGATTGAGGCTGATGCTAGCAACACTGGTATTGGAGCAGTGTTAATGCAAGAAGGACATCATATTTCCTACTCAAGAAAAGCCTTGGGCCCCAAACCTCAAGCTCATTCCACCTATGAAAAGGAGTGTCTAGCTGTCATATTAGCAGTTGATAAGTGGAGAAGTTACTTGCAGCATGCTCCATTTACCCTGGCAACAGATCATCGGAGCCTGACACGCTTGCAAGATCAAAAGATTAGCAGCCCTATGCAGCAGAAGGCACTCTTGAAGTTGCTGGGACTGAGGTATAATATCTTGTATAAGAAAGGACAGGACAATACTGCGGCTGATGCTCTCTCAAGATCAACTGCTCCTAGAGAAAGTAGTGACTAAACGGACACATTGTCATATATCGTCAATCACTCAAACATGTCGTACCAGCCTTCCAAATCAGGGAGGAAGTCCCCGAGCAAAGTGAAAGGCTTCAGGTCGAGACGCTGAGCGGCTACGCGTGTTCGGACGTCTTCCCGCGACATTTGCCATTCTTCATAAAACATCCCTATTTTTTTAGGACCTCCTTCATGACGACTTGGGAAAGTTCACGCTGGATGTGATAGAACTCAGCTCGGAGTTGATGATCCGGGACATTTCCTAGTTTCTTTGCCCATTGCAGAATATTGGCATCGCCGGATCTAGGTGACATGTGAAGGTTCTGGCAATCCTGTCTGTACTCCAGCATGTGGTGGAGGACATACAATCCCTCATTAAGAGTACCTCTCGGTTGCTGGATCCAGCAGAAGTCGGTCTTATGGCCGAAGCAGGGCGCATGGTTCCTTGTCTTCTTGAGCGTGATCTCTCCACCCTGTTGGTCGTAGCTTAAGATAGCACTGTTGAGAACAAACTTTATGTGGGTGTAATCCTTTTTCTTCATGTTCTTCGACGAGTCCAAGTAAAGTGCGTGGGAGAATCGGGGGTAAAGGATGATGAGGACGACGCGCCCGTCGCTGCGCAAAATAAGTACACCTCAAATTAGCCTCCACGCATGCAAATGAATGATTGAAATCGAAGGAAGGATATCTGTGGATGACTTACATGGGATGATAAGGCAGGAGAATCGTCTCCTTGTCCTTATTGCCGACCATGAAATCGGCGATGTAGTTACTCGCATATTCAGGGTGCTCTGGGCAGACTACCAAGAAGCCCTCGTGCATAAAGTACGGGTCAGCGACATAGATATAAGGTATTTGCTCAACCCTGGTGATGTAGTTCATGTACAAGGCAAAAAGGCGGACGAACGTAAAATCCAGCTTTGTCAAGTGAAACATGTCGAAGATGTAATCGGATTGAAGGAAGAACTTTTCCGTGGGGAATGTCTGGACGTACAACCTTTGTTGTGGCACGTTAACCACGTAGAGCGGGTATCCTGGATTTTCGAGGTGATAAGGCTTTTCTCTCTCTGCATCACATCGTCATGAAGTCTCCTTAGGTTGCCGTCTATGGCCTCTACCATTGCCTTAGGTAGGATCGGATCACCGGGGATATGGTATTTCGCCGCACCTTTGATAGGTATATGGTCTTCAACCCGAGGCTGCGGATGCGACTGGCTCATAGATGTAACTTTGCTGCCATTTCGGCCTTTCTTAGGTCTCTTCCTATGCTTATTTGCTACCGGAAGTGAGCCTATCATACCGTCCCTGACCATAGTGTTGTCGGGCTCAGCAATAATGCACGACCCTCACGTTGTTGTTGCTGGGTTGAGGCGACATCTGAAGACTTCTTGCAATCAGCCTTAAGACGTTCATCCTCTGTCAATTCAGGCATCAAATCATCACGCTCAAACCCTGAGTCATACTGCTGAGCCATCAATCCTCTGTCGTCATAGCCGCCGGTATTGAGATACCGTAGAGGGTCATCATCCTCGTCCATGGCATCATGAATTGCTTCTTTGACGGTGGCGACGTCATCAGCCACTAATGGAGCCTCTTCCTCACGCCATCCGCTATCACCCCGCACGACAGGCGCCACTAATTGGGTAGGTGGGGTGTTCGTGTTCATACTAGCAGAGGCTGCTTGGTTGTGGGTGTGCACCCGGCTGCCTCCAGACGAAGCAGACTCTTCGGCCACAACAGGACCCACTTCTTGCAATCGGCAAGCCGCCGCGGGGTCTCTTCGTCATCTCCCTCTAGTGCTACCGGAGGAGCCAAATTCTCGTGGCCTGGTTTGACACTGGCCATGGAAACCTTGAAGGCACCAGGGGCATCGGTCGGCTGTGGAACAATTGATCCTTCGGCTTCACTATAGTCGCCTTTCCCATGTCCACCTTCTGGCCGTTGATGGTGTACAGTATGGTGCACGGGGTTCCGTCGGCCTGCAAAGACATGTCTGTGACGTGAGACATCCGAAAGGCAACGGAAACGAGAGATTATACATATATTGAAGAGGGCCGGTGTGACATGTAGTTACCGTGAGGGCGTCGAGCTCAGCCAAAGACGAAGCCCCGCCGAGCACGCCGGATTCGGGAGCAAGTGCGGTTGCATGAGCAGGTGCTGGTGCAACGCTAAACGAGGTGCTCCCGACGAAGCTGGGAAGGGGAAAGTCTGATGCCTCTTTATCTGGATTTTGCTTGGTCCAATTGATGACAGCCGGAATCAAGGCAGCAAACGAAGATACCATTTCCTCTCTTGCGGCAGCTACCATTGCTTTGACTGCCTCATTCAGCAACTCAGGTCGTATCGCTTCTCTGGTCTTAGCTGATTTCTTATGGACCGCAATCTCAACCTTCTTGTCGATGTTTATTTCATTTAACCTCTATCTTTGCTTTCTCTCCTCGGCATCCTCACGGTAGTAGTGCTTCCACGTGGCGCCGTCTCCGACGCCGTGCACGCATCCATACGACTGCTGAGTGTCCACCGGGAGTCTTTTCAATATGTTCAAGGCCCGCGTGAATGGGGTGTCCCACTTGGGCCTCGCCAACGAGTCGCTTTCGGCCGCAATCCTGTGCTGCTCTTTCTGCAAAAGGAACGTGGATCGTTTACAAATGTGACTAAACGTGCAGTCGAATTGATCAGAAGCTAGAATTAGGGGATAAATTAATAATTACCAGCAGTCTCATGAACTCCTTTGTGACTGTGTCCGTTTTGAAACCTTGTTGACTGGGTCCCAACAGTACCGGGCCCTGATGATGTCACGCTCCTGCGGGACGGTCAACTCCGCCAAGGGGTCTGGGATCCCCAGACTTTTGCATTTCTGCGTCCTCCTTGGCCCATATGGGCCTCTTTGCCGAGGCGGTGGTACCCCATGTTCCTCTCTTGAAGCCCCTTCATGTACTCTGACTTTTCTTTGGCAGCATCAGCAATGCAAGCCTTTTTGAATATTTCGAACTGCTCTTCCGTAATTGTTGGATTATCCTTTACAATCTCGGAGTAGGTTTCCTTTTTGACGATGATCCGATGTTTCACCCTTATTTTCTAGGCGGACAACGCGCCGCTAAACTTGACCATGGCTTTGTTGTTTATCTTCTTCATTGTCGGGTCTTGCCACGGGCGAGGATATTCTTTTTCATCCTGGCCCGGGAACAAGAATCTCTGGTGCAGCTTCTTTAGGAGGGAGTTCTGCATATTTGGTATCTTCCTTAATTTTTCATCGTTGATGGTGGCGGTTTCCCGTAGGATGCAGTCTACTTGATTGTCGTAGCATATGCGCACTTCCGCAGGCTCTGTTGGCCAAAAATTGCCGGGGTACACCGCCGTGACCACCAGTCTAGTAGTGTCGAGTGGGTTTGGGCGTCGTATCCTCTTCGGTTTCGGTTCTATACTGGCTAATTTGCCAGCATCGGCGCCGGTCTCGGTGCCGGTGTCGGTCTCGGCACCGGTCTCGGTGTGGGTGCCGCTGTCGGTCTCAGTCTTGGATGTGACACGGGGGTATTGCAACAATCGTTGCTCCTCCAGATAGTTCAAATAGTTGTCTACCGCCTCATAGACGTTGCAGTTATCAGAACCCTCTCCTTCATCGTTGCTAGCCATGTTTCCTACGATTAAGTATAATCAATTAATTCTAGACCTAATAAAATGAATAATGACATAAAAAAGGCCTATGTTTTGCCGAAATGTTGATTCATTCCCGTTGCGAAAAATCCCGGGCACTCGATATGTCCTAGTTTCTAGCACAAGTCATGCCAAAATTCACGGGAAATTTCGGCATGACCTTTTTGGACAAATCGAACGCCTGAAATTTGCCGAAACGGAAATGAATCAACATTCCGACAAAACATAGGCCACTCGGAATCATTCCCTGCAAACAATGTTCAAATATTCATCTTCGACACCGCAACACATGTCCAAATATACACGAGCAACCACATGTCCAAATATACATGTCCAAATTTCACAAGCTAATTCAAAAACTAAGTGTAGAAGAAAATCCAGTTAACTACTAATAAAACAATATTCAGTTAACTTTAGGGCTCTATAATGATGAAATGAAAAAAATCCAGTTAACTACTAATTTCATTCATTTAGGTCATTCATTTAACTTCACCTAATTAACCTATTGTACCACTACTACTAGCAGCACTACTAACCTAATTAACTTAGTAAAACCCTACTGCCCTAACTAAGAAAATATCTAATTAACATCTACTAGTATCACTATTTCCCTAACCTAATTAACATCTACTAGTACCACTATATACTACTAGCAGCACTGCTGCAACATTTTCTTCATTTTGTTCTTTTAGAAAAACATCTATGAAAAAAACCCTAATTAAACCCTAGTGCCCTAACTAAACTTTTGCTCTAAACCCTACTGCCCTAACTAAATTTTTGCTCTAAGCTAAACTTTTGCTCTAACCTAGCCAAGCTAGTTAACCCAATGAACCTAATTAACCTAGCTAGTTAACGTTAACCTAGCTATTTTAACCTAATTAAACTAGTTAACCTAGCTAGCTAGTTCTCTGTCAAATCCCAAGTCCATGAGAGAGAAAGAGGAGGGGTTGGGGGCTTACAGAGGATACTCGGGGAGGCGGCGAAGGCGGCTCCGGTGACCGCGAGGGAGGCAGTGGCGGTAAGGGAGGCAGGGGCGTCGAGGGCGGCTCTAGTGGCGGCGAGGGCGGCTTCAGCAGCGTTGAGGGTGCGCGGCTCCGTTGGCGTCGAGGGCAGCTCCGGTGCGTCGAGGGCGTGCAGCTCTGGTGGCTCCGGGGCGTCGACGGCGCCAGGAGACGGCGAGGGAGGCAGCGATGGCGAGGGATGCAGGAGACGGCGGCAGGAGCGGACGAGAAGAGAATGGGGAATTGAGGGAAGGAGGGACGCCTCGCAGGGCTAAGTCAAACTTAGCTATAGCTAGCGTGGGTCTTCAGAACACGCTACTGCTACATTAGTTATAGCGCTTGTTGAGAACAAACGTACTGCTATGACTTTCTTCTTTTTTTTACATTTTCTTTTTTTTCTTTCTCCTTTTTGTATTTTTTTTTCATTTTCATTTACTTTTCTATTTGTTTTTTTATTTTATTTTATTTTTCTTTTTAGTTTATTTTATCTTCATTTATTTGGTTTACTTTTAGCAGCAGCGCGGGCTAAAAAATGTAGTAGTAGCGCGCTCCTACAATACACGCTACTGCTATGTGAGGCCCGCCATATAGCACAGTGCAAACTTAGCAGTACCGCTCTTACTTGAAAACATGCTACTACTACACATTTAGCGGTAGGGCTTGTTTCTTCAAGCTCGCTCTACTATGCCTAGCTTGACGGCGACAGTGCAGGAATTATAGTAGTAGCGTGTTTTTCTGAAACCGCGTTATTGCTACCAACATAGCAGTAGCGCTTTTTGTGACCCCGCGCTACGGGTAAGTAGCAGTAACGCGTATTTTTAACTAGCGCTACTGATAATCCTACGTGTATAAGCGTCTTCACGTCTTCTCGAAAGAAAATGGAGGGGAGGGCGAGAGCGGCGGCGCCGACGCCGGCAGGGAAGGACTGGGCGACGGCTAGGGGCCGGAGCTAACAATCTCTCTCCTCCGCTGAAGACCGGCTGCTCTACCATCCTTCTACCTCCCCCCGCCCCCACACCCCCACCCCCAAGTTAGCAGCAGATTTCCCAGCGCGAGCTCGGCGGTCACGGCAGCCTACTTCGGTGTCCCTCCCCAAGGTTTCACGCTGGTAAGATCTTCTCCCCTTTTGATTTCTAGGGATTCCCATCCCCTTTTCCACCGGTGATAAGGGTCGTCTTGCCGGTGATGCTCCACCGCTCTGCCCACTACCCGGTGCAAATGGTATAGGGTGTACCTAGTTGAATCTGACCAAATCTGCTACAAGTGAACCTTTTTGTCAATGTCATTAGACGTGCACAAATATGATATAGATTTGTCCTTGAGATTCAGTAAGCTACATATTTGTAGCTACCAGTAGAGAATCAATGAGATGCAGTTGTAGCTATATAATTTTGTCAATGAGATTCAATAAGAGCTAGGAAAAATCACCCAACTGGAAGCAAACCACAGGAGGCACAATAGTTCAGTGTAGAACTAGTACATATTCTTAGGAGGTGAAAATAATTGAGTTGTGTGTAACTGATGAGGTGCAGATGGTGAAGAGAAAATTAGGTAAAATGCTCTGAGATCAAGGCATCTTGAAGCCATGCAACTCTGATAGTGCATATTACTAGTTTAGATGAAGCAAGTCATGTAACATAGATGCAGAAAGTTAAAACTCCTTTGTAACTAATTTTCTATGTGAACTTTGAAGTGCAATAAAGAAACCAAGAAAGTTGCAAAGGACCTTAGACGGCACACTCCCAAAGCTATTAGCTGCTTAACTGAATATTTTCAGACATTTGTTTATTTTAACGTTCTGACGATGATTATTTGATTCTTGTATATTATACTGGTGTTGTTTTGACTGATTGGAATCTCAGGTTATTTTGGACCATACCTCTTCCAGGTATTGATTCCAAGGAAGAAGATCAATAGGTTTGAACAAGTAAACATTCAATCGAAGCTATACTCCTATTTAAGTTGATTTATTTACCAAAATTTATCTAGGTCTACGCACGAAGCAATAGAAAACAGGCTAACTTTTGTTCCTGTATGCGTATGCTTCTTAGTTCTCTCAATGCAGAGGATGAATGTTTTACTTGTCAAAAGATATTCCATTGTTATATAGAATATTCCATTGTTATATAGAATCTATTGAGATGTGTAGACATAAAAAAAATAACAAGGGAAAAATATATTTCCTTTATTAAACATCAAAACGAGCAAAGCTCCACGACTGAGTTTTCAACTGAAGATTACTTTGCAAGAGGCTGGCAAGAAAGGCGTGATCTTTTTCAGATTACCGGCCCTTCTCTTGTGTTGTACTCATTGGATCTGTGGCTGTATGCACAAACGAGAGGTCACATCTACTCATTGGCAGATTGATACATACTTTGCTACTAGAAACATTATATGACCATTAATTATAATATGCTTCTACATATTACAATATTGTTCTATTAGCACATCAGAATTTTTTTGTTGTTCATCGGTCAGGCCGGGGGCCAAAATTCTTTTTATGTGCTACCTTCATGGTGCTGGTCATCTTTGTCACATAAGTTCTGACTGAAATGACTGCATTTTGTAATCATGAGAATATACTAATGTGCCTCTATGCCACACCAAATTCTGCCTTTGTGATATACTATATCTTGTCATTGTTTCTTCCCGACTTGATTGCTGATTAAAATAAAGACTTCTCATATGTACATTCTTTCTTTGTTCATGTATACATTCTTCTGTGCTCATAAGTGTTCATCCTAATACAAATAGTTCTTGGTTTATTGCCTCACCCATTCTTTCAGAACTAGGTGATATGATAACCAGGCGGTGCGATCAATTCTGACGCTATGAAAGGTGGAGCAGGTGGTGTTGCTCGCTCGCACCTAGCGTTTCTAGCAGCATGGAGCAAGCCACTGCCCGGCGTGACAGACCCCTTCATCGCCGAGCTCAAAGCATTCCGGGAGGGAGTGATCTTCGCTAACCTCCATGGATACTCACATATGGTCATGCAGGTCGACTGCCTTGAGTTAGTCAACCTATGGCACTCGCGAGACAATACGCGGTCTATTGCCTCGCCCATTCTTTCAGAACCAGGTGATATGATAACCAGTTTTGCTTCCTTCTCTGTCATTCATGTTGGAAGGACTATCAATCAATCGGCTCATCTATGTGCCCAGCGAGCTGGTGCCCAAGATGGAACGGAGAGCTGGCTCGATGTGAGCCCTAGTTTCCTCATTAGTAGCCTACGTGCGGATTGTAATCGACTTCTAGTTCACTAATAAAGCTCCCTAGTTCGATGCAAAAAAAAAAAAACAAATAGTTAACGGTATGAAGATGCAAGCTCCTTTTTATCAGGTCATACAAATCAGGCCAAGCTCCTTTTGATTTTATTTAATTATCCTTTGATGTGGACTAGTTGTCTTTTATTGCCAATATAGTGCCCTCGCGTCGCCCCATACACTGGGCGACTCGAGCCTCAACCAAACACAGCCGCCTCCCCTCTCTCCTCTCGCGCCCGCGCGGTGACGCCGCCGGGTGAAACCAGCGTGGCGAGCAGCGGCGGGGATCCCTCTCCCGACTCCCCTTCTTCGCGGGCGGCGGATCTAAGCGGCGGGCGATGTCCTGTGGCGAGCCTCGGCAGCGGTGGCGGGCGCGAAACCTGTGGCGGCGAGCCTCGGCGGCGGTGGTGGCTGGCTGTGGCGGCAGACTCGGGGTGGCGGCCGCAGGCTTGGATCCATCTCGGATCCGATCCTGTAAGCGGCCTCGGCCTCCCCTTTCGGCCGGCGGGTCTCGGTGGGGGCTTCTCCGTCTTGAGATCCGGCAAGCGGGATCATCGAGATCCGGCAAGGGCAGCGGCGACCGTGCACGAGAGATGGAGGTCTTGATCGGATCTGGGTGAAAACACGCTATTGGCTATTGCCAAGGCGGCGATGGCGGCGCATTGTCTGCGTCGTTCCCTTCTGAAGGCATCGCCCGTGGAGATGTTCAAGGCCACTCTACGCTACCTCCGGAAACCCTAGATCGATGGATCGGATGACGGCGGCTCTCGGTGTCGTTTCCCCCACAGGCGTCATTCTTGGAGGAGCACACGGACTCGAGGACTAGAGGGCGGCGACTTTGGTGGAGCGGTGCTTCATCTTACACATTGATGGTGGCGGATCTCGGCGGCATGGTCTTTGTGGAGACTTCGGTGCACGATCTTGTGGAGATGGACTCGTGCGGGAGGAGGATCTTGTCTGGCGTCATGGGGGCGTCGATGGGTGAGTGGCGGAACAAGGTAGAAGCCTCAATATGATCGAAGATGGACACATGGAAGATGGCGGCGACGACACACGAGTGCGTCTGGCCGGATTGTGTCCCGGACCGGTATGTGGCTCGGTGGGGCTTCGAATATGTTTGACTTCCGGCTTTTGATGTTAGGCTTAGGTGAGTGGTTTGGGTAGTGGCCCAGCTAGCACCCCTTCATCATTTTGGATAGGAGTAGCGGCATGTGTTGCCAAGACGGTGGATTAGGGCACATTGTTGTAATACTTTGTAAGGTCGCCGAGAATAATAATCGATAAAGTGGCCGTATGCATCTTGGGATCTCAGAGGCGAAGTCATCCTCCTTTTCTTAAAAAAAAATAGTGCATCAATCACAACGGAGGAGACATCAGCGAGACGGGAGTTATTTGTTTGGCATGGCAGAAACTTGATCGAGCTCAGAAAAATAATAAATGTACAACAATGACTGTTGATTAGGGTCGTTTTCTGACTTATAAATATTTAGAGTGCATGTTGTGATGTTTGAGTTGGATTTTTTTTTCTGAATTATTAACTACTAACAAGATTAATGTTTGGTTTATTAGATGCATGGATTTATGAATTTTGTAGCAAGATTTTTGTGTAATGTTTGGTTCATTTGATGCTCCAATGTATAAAGTTAGTTCACCTTTTATAACCATACTTACGTGTTGTACAGAAAATGTGATCAGCTCAGTTGCAACAGCGGGTGATTGAGGGGATTAACCGAACAACAATGAAGGAAAGGGTTGAGAGGAAATTCCGGGGATGAATCCCTAGGTGGATTAAATCCACTAGATGATTAAATCCTTTGCAACCGAACAAAGCCTTACTTCGGGGAAAGCCCTGGGCCCTGACAGATTCAGGGCGGATTTCTTAAAGCGCTGCTAGCACATCATGAAGGAAGACGTCATTGCTGCCATGAATCAACTCTTCTTCCTACGGGGAAAACGGTGGAATTCACTGAATGCATCATTCATCACTGTACTCCCCAAGTCAGAGGATTCCGTCAGAGTCAAGGACTTTCGACCGATTCCGCCTGATGGACTCCATTGCCAACATCATCTGCTCTCCAACAGGCCTGCCCCTTTCCTGCACCAGAAACCCCTTCTTCACAAAGTGTTTTCATCAAAAGTCGTAGCATACAAGATAATTTCCTGTACCTCAAGAATGCTGTCAAATTGGTAACACAAGAACAAGGATGGCGCAATATCGTTGCTCTGCATTTGATTCAGTCTCACGGGCTTACATGCTAGATCTCAATTCCGGACTCGCTTTTGGTCAGAGATGGCGCAATATCGTTGCTCTGCTATGGGGATCTGCTTCTTTTTGCGTCATGGCCAATGGGGAGCTCGGTCGAAGTTTCTCTCATAAGTGGCAGCTTCGTCAGATAGACCTGCTCTCCCCTATGCTCTTCACCATTGCTATCGCACCATTGCATTGGTTATTTGCTAAGGCGTGCTCGGTTGGTGTTCTACCCTCTCTGCGTCTGACACCCTCCCAGCTCAGGGTGTGCATACTTTATTGCAGACGATGCTGCATTGTCTATGTCCCCAACAGCTGCTGAGATTGAGGTGTCCAAGCAGATTCTGCTCACTTTTGGTGCGATGGCCGATGTGGACAAAAGTGTGTTGATGCCAATTGCTTGTGATGAGGTCGACCTCCACACCCTATTACAGAATTTCCCTGTTCCAATTGTTGCCTTCCCTTGCAAGTACCTCGGTCTGCCCCTGCACTGAATCATCAAAGGTGGATGGCTGGCCTGCACAGGATCGCTGAGGCGTCGCACCTGCGCCAGTTCACGCAAATGTGGCTGCGTCTGCAACAAATCAACTGTGAGTCACAGACCGAAGACTCCATCAGCTGGGTTGGGACTGATACAAAGAGTTACCCTGCTGCCTCGGCCTACCACTGTCAGTTTCCTGGATCTGTCACCGACATGCAGTTTGACAAGCTCTGTTACGCCACCATCATTCAAACCCAAATGCAGATTCTTCATGTGGCTGTGGGCTTCTTCAGTTGATCAAGCAATACATCCTTCAGCTGGCTCTGTCCATTCACTGGCTATCTGACGATGAGAACGCTCCAGAACCGGAGCCAGATTAGCTTTGTGTTTCTTTTGTCATCAAACTTTTGTGATTGCTTTCTCCTACTTAATATGCTGCCAATTCCTAAAAAAAGGGGTGATGCGGACTATAGGTCTCAATAAACAAGGAAATCAATATAATCTTTTAAGATTTATACAACCTTTTGATGCCTAGTTCAAAGTAATCATGAAATTTATAAGACAAGTTTAACACATGGACAGGAAAGTATATCAGAACATTACAGAGGAAAGCCCTCCATTAACAACAAGTCACGATTGTGTGGACGATTTAACTTATTCTACACACTTATATAAGGATTCGAGATGTGCCAACTGCGAAGATATTACCCTAAAGAGCTCTCTATGTCGATTACAAACCGGTACCTCACATCCCGGTTGACAAGCCTCTCGAGAGCCTCGTTGATGTAGTCTATCTTTATAACCTCAATATCTGGATAGATTTTGTTTGCCGCGCAGAAGTTTATCATCTCCTGGGTGTCCTTCGTGCCTCCGGTTACACTACCAGATAAAGTCCGTGCACCTGCAGTAAGTTCTGATTAGTTATTTTTCGATAAAAACGCCAAAAGCCAGTCTCATTACACCAAAACACCGGCACCAGCTCATCACCAAGTTTTGAGCCATGAAACCAACAGCTAGTGGTCTGTTTTAAGGTATATAATCTCATACAACCATAAAAGATAAAAATAAACAGATTTTCACTCAGCAACTACTTTAACCGGATTGGTAATAGTAAGGTGTTTACCGAGATTAAGTGTTGCAGGATGCACTCTGATTTCTCCAGGAAAGCCAACTAGTGCCATTAGGCCACGAACTTTCAGAAGCGCAAGATAAGGGTCGAATGGGTGGTCACCAGAGGCAGTATCGACAATGAAATCCAGAGAATTTTTCAGGGACTGCAAAAGTAAAGCATTTGAACCAAATAGTTAAGCACACTAACTGACAAATTTACTTGCCTGTTTCGTTTAACTGTACTCCTTTGAAATATGAATTAGGTTATTAGGTTCTAGACTGTAGGGTTTACCGAGCTCCGTTCCTTTGTGCATTTAGTAGCTTAATGCTTGTTCAACTGGAATCTAACATAAGGTAAGGAGATATGTGCTTGGTGTGGTCAGTTATCTGTTGTCAGGTTCATAAAAGAGATCAAAGATGTTCAGTACCTCCATCTGTGTTTTATCTGATGATACCACAAAGTTATCTGCACCAAGAAGGCTGATTGCTTCATCTCTTTTCGATTCACTTGTACTAAGAACAGTCACCTTCAGTCCAAAGGCTTTCCCAAATTTCACTGCCATGTGACCCAACCCACCGAGACCAATGACACCGAGTGACTTTCCTGGCTGGTTCATGTTATGTCGCATCATCGGAGTGTACACAGTGATCCCAGCACAAACTAAAGGTGCGGCCTTTTCCAGTGGGTAGCCATCAGGTATTTTATAGCAATACCTGTCATGTAAATGAATTAGCACCCCAGCTAAAATAATGTAAATGAAATAGCAGGAAATGCAACATTCTTATTCCAGATAAGTGGGTTATGACTTGGAGGCAAATAAAATAAAATCCATGACTATTATCTGTCCAAAGACAACCTAAACCAAATTATTTCCGAGTTGGCTTTGCAGTTTATGCCATCACTAATTTCAGAAGTTGCATAACAGAATTTTCTATTCAGCACATCCAGAAGAGAATGCATCCATACCGTTCATGAACAAGAATGTGACTGGAATATCCTCCCTTTGTGACAGTACCGTCCGTATCAATACCATTGAAAGTGAAAACAAACTTTGAGCAGTGGTTCTCGAGGAAGCTATTGCAGTTGTCACAGTCACGGCATGAGTTGACATATGTCCCAACAGCCACATGGTCACCCAGTTTGAAGCCCTTGACGTCCGAACCAACCTCAGTTACAACTCCAGCAATTTCATGCCTATAACATATTGAATCGTGGGCACCCGGCTTAGCACATAAACCATTATTTGTACAAAATACTAGCAACTAAATGGGGTCAATGAACAGACTGTTACAAAAACAATTCAAGTAAATTAATACGATGATCTGAAAAGCTTACCCAGGGACTAAAGGGTACACCGAGTCATTGTGCCTATTTTTTGTCCAGATAACATCAGCGTAACAGACACCACAATGCGTGATCCTCAAAGAAACATCGTCATGTCGTACAGTCCTGGTAATCAATCAGGGTAGCAAGTATGCATAAGAACTACTCCCTCTGTCCCATAATGTAAGACGTTTTTTGACACTAGTGTAGTGTCAAAAAACATCTTACATTATGGGACGGAGGGAGTAGTAGTTATAAGAAGAAATGAACAAGCTAACAAAGCAGAGGATCTAACAAAGCAGCTAGCTATTCACTCGGCGCCTGCAAGATCTCTATTCATAATTTACAGAGATGAATAACTGGGCTAACACATAGAAGTCTACATTTATTCAGAGAACAAAAACAACCTATGTAAAGCACAGAGAAATAAGAACTGCATAATAGCACACAGCACCAAGAACTGCATTATTGAAAGCTTTTTTTATGGTAGCTTGTGCGTGTGTCAAGTGTTAGTACGTTGTTTATTTATTACCTACGGTTGAAACTGTGTGGGGAGAGTACTCCAGAAGGATCTTTTGCTGCCCAAGCATTGCAGTTGCCACTCTCGGTCTGGGATGCAGCAGCAGCCATGCCAGCCAGCTAAACTGCAAAAACACAAGTGGTCAACCAGAGGGGTCAGGTTGTGTAACTTGTAGAATCCACTTATTCCCTTTTTATGCCAAATACTCCAGTTAACAAGGATGCAAATAAATAAGCACTGTGTTGATTGAGCCATTGAGGCTTGGTTGTGTGAACAAGATCTGAAGGTAGCATGCTCGCCTACGATACGATCACGAACCGAACGGAAGAAACAGGAAGCTCCGATACAAAGTGATGGAGCAGTGAATTGGCGTGGACAGGAAATGGAAGGCTGTGTTGATTGGATCGATCTCTCGGTGACCCCCTGCGTCCGGAGGTGGTAGCAGACAGTAGCGACCAACCAAACCAAGAGGTTAGTCAGAGGTGGTTACCTACCTCGGAAGGGGGTCGGGGGAAGCGGGCAGTAGGGGGGACGGCGGAACCAGGAGCCAGCCGACGCGCGCGTCTCTATCTTTTCCGGTGCCGGTCAGTAGAACGGAGTGCGGCGGGGGAAGAGGTGTGAATGAATAGATAGATCTCCTGTGCTGTGCAGACGGAGGTAGGGGAGATGTGCGGCGGTGGGGAGCGGAGACGTGACCGCTTTGACTTGCAGCGCCACCGTGCTCGCATCGCACGTGTAGCACTGGGTAGTATTCCCTCCGTTCCTAAATATAAGTCTTTGTAGAAATTTGATGAACCTTTTTTAACATAGTATCGATGCAGTACACTCACTATTATAAACACACGCACACACCCTTCCTTTATGAGCACATCTGAGAAACCGAGCCGGCATATTATTTTAAGATTGACGAAGTCGCCACAGACACCTTCATAGTCGATGGGAACGTCTCGTTCCACTGAACGCACATTGCAGGAATTCTGAAATAAATCCAGGAATAATGTGAGTATCAGGACTTGAACCCTGGTGAACTGGGGATATCAGTCTCCTACTAACCATAACCATCCAACCACAGATTGGTTTGCGATGACAGGTACTTAGCCATGACAAATCTGGCCTTTTTTATGACAATTTAAATTGGTAGCGATGATGATAAATTAGTTAGCAATCACCATAACATTTTATAGGCGGTCTAGTAATCCCTCTCTTCATTTTTATAAGACGTTTTAGATAGTTCAAACAGTTTCCAAAACAGTATAAAGTTAGCTGTCTAACTAATAAAAAGGAACGGAGGAAGTAGTTTTTTCTATGGGAGGCAATGTAGTAAGTAGTATTTTAGGCAATGTAGTAGTAGATAGTAGTAGATAGCATGTGTGCTCATGATACCAGGTCAAGTGGGCCGTGGGCGGGCTCACGAGAACACATGCCCGACCCAACACAGGCCAGGACCGGCACGCCGCAAGGCCTAGTCCGCCATGGCACGGTCCATTTTCTTTATAAGTTATATAAGCCTATCAAACCGCGGCGACTCTATCTCGCTTATAGCAAGATGAAAGAGTAACGGGCCGACCCATTAGTGCACCTTTTAAAAGAAATATAGAAGGAAAAGGAGAGAGACCATTATTCGATCCTAGGCCTCCTCGATGATGGGTAGCACTGCTAGCCAATGCGTAAGCATCGAGTTCATGGTGAATACTAGGGCGGGAGCTACTTGCGGGGAAAATAGCTGGTTTTCCAATGGTTTTCCCGGGTTCTTTTGTTATTAGTTTTCGTTGTCTTTTCACCGGTTTTCCTTTGTTTCATTCTCTTCTTTACTGGTTTTTTTGGTTTTCTTTATTTCTTTTCTGGTTATGATTTTTTCTTTTCTTTCCTTTTTATTCATTTTACTTTTGTTTTGTTTGTCTCTTTCTTGTTTATCATTGATTTTTCTTGTTTTCTCTCTAGTCCCACTAGTTTTCTGTACATATTGTTCGTATATATCTATTTTAATACATGTTTAACATTTTTAAATTCTTAATTACCATTTGTCAAATTCCAGATTAACATTTTGAGCATGGTCAACATTTTTATACACATTAAAAAATTAAATGCTTGATTAACATTTTTCAAATACAACTTTAACATTTCTTGAATGCATGGTCAACATTTTTATATACATTTAAAAAAAATTCAGATACAAGTTTAATGTTTCTGAATACATGGTTAACATTTTTTTCTTTACACATGTAAATTTTTACAAATACAAGCTTAACATTTTTTTATACATGGTCAACAATTTTTCTATACACTTTTAACATTTTTAAATGCTTAATTACCGCCATTTTTGAAATACTTTTTTAATATGCCTTCAAATGTTTGGATTAACTGTTTTTAAATACATGATCAACTTTTTCCACACACAATGTATATATTTCATCTACATGAGAAACATTCTCTCTATACATATTTAACATTTTGTAAATGCTTGCTCAACATTTTTATCAATGTTTATGTAAAGTGAATTTTGCAATATATTTATTATAATATTTGGGATTATATTAAAAGAAAAATAAAGTAAAAACGAAAAATCAGGCTGTGGCCTCCCGCACGCATGGGTCGGCCCATGTTGCTTTCCCCTGAAGCGACGCTTCCCTACGTCTCGCTAAAAGCGAGACATAGGGCGCACCCAAAAGACAACCCATTAGGCCGAAGAGCATGCGACCCACGCAGGCCAACCCGTTTATTAAAGGGTCGTGCCTGGGCCTGAGGGCGCAGCAAGCGGGCCGGCACGACATGAACGTGTCGTGGTGGGTCGTGTTGTGGGCATTTTCTAAACGGCGCCTGTAGCGCCCGTTTTAGGTTTACTGGTACACGGCGCACACCCCTTTCACCCCGCTGGGCCGGCCCATCTCCTTTTTCCTAAGCGCTAAAAAAAGATGTCCCGGTAGAGGATCGAACCAGCGACATCCCTGTCGAGCAAAGCACCGCTAACCATCACGCCAACTAGCTTTTATGTGAACTACAATCTTTTCCTCTATTTCCATTCAACTCATTCCTTTTTTCCTTTTTTCGTTTTTGTTTTTTGTTTTTCCTTTTTTTTTTTGCTCTTCCTAGTTTGATGTGTTTTGCTTGAAATTCGTGATTTTTTTTTTCTTAAAAATCAATGAACTTTTTTCAAATTCAATGAACTCTTTTCCAAATTTGATGAACTTTTTTCAAATCCGATAAACGTTTTTCCAAATCCGATGAACTTTTTTCAAGTTCTATGAACTCTTTTTCCAATTGTGATGAACTTTTTTCAAATCCGATAAACTTTTTTCAAATTCGATGGACTCTTTTCCAAATTCGATGAACTTTTTTCAAATTCAGTGAACTTTTTCAAATCTGATAAACTTTTTTCATATCTGATGAACTTTTTTCGAAATTCGATGAAATTTTTTCAAATTTGATGAACTTTTCTTGAAAAATTGTTAACTTTTTTTCAATTTCGATGAACATTTTTCAAATTTGATGAACATTAAATGAAAATGCATTAATTTCTTTTTTGATTTTGATGAACGTTTTTCAAAACCAATAAGTTTTTTCAAATTTGATGAACCTTTTTTGAAAACCATTGAACTTTTTCAGGTTTGTGTAATTTTCCTCTAAAATGAAGAACAATTTTCAAAATCCATGAACTATTTCAATGTCACAATCTTTTTCCAAAAAAAATGTATGAAATAGAATAGCACAGCGACATTATTTATTATGCCTTTGACGTTGTTACTAATCACTACCTACATGATAGATCGAGTGGTTTTGTGTTCGCTGCTGAGCGTGATTCGTTGGCCGGCCCAACTGGGCTCTGTAGTGAGCGCCAAGGAGAGGTTCGGGCGCCTGAAGCGCCCGATAGGAGCTCCCCTCCAGAAAGGCATTTGGTGGATGGGCTCCAGGTAGCCCTTTAGTCTTTTTCTTAAAAGAACGTATTTACATGTCTCAGAAACTTCTCAAAAAAGTTATGCGTAGATATACGTGTCTACTAAAAAAAAGTGTTTGTACTATGTACAAATGAGGATTTATCAAAATATACACATATATGTGGTGTACGCAAAAAAGAAAAATAGTATTTGAAAAAGTTCTTCGGATTTGAAACTAGCTTATGTTTTGTTGTATTTGGGCCTGGTTTTTATCTTTTTTTGTAGCTTGAATAACATCATTTTTGGAAAAGTTCATTGAAAAACATATTCATCAAAACTTAAGCTAGTTTGTCGGATGGAAAAGTTCAATACAACAAAACATAAGCTAGTTTGTCGGATGTTTTGTAGAACTTTTTCAAAAACACAGTTTGCTAGGTTCAATTTTTTGAAAAATCTACGTGCACTACATTATAGAACGGAGTGTTCAGAATCAGAAACATGTTCTCAAGCAGCTCCCCAGCCCCGTTTGCTTCATGGATTTTTTAGAGGAACAATAAATTTCCGTAGTTATCACTATTTATCCATTTGTTTCTAATGAACGAAGTAAATTGATCATTGTAACACTTGTAAAGGATTGAGGCAAAGTTCAATAGATGATGATATATAGATACATAAGTCAAGAATTTTACTACTTCCAAAACAATGTGATATTTTTAAAAATACGAGCACATATAATTTCTATTAGAAAAATAGCATTGCTCCTTGTTGAGACATCTTTCTTGCATTTTTTTTTCTTTTCTTCCTTGGCATCCTCTTGTCTTATTTTTTCCGTTTCTTTGGGAAGCAATATATTAGAATTATATTAATACATAGTGATGTAGTACTCCCAGAGGACATGCCTCCAACATGTGTTTCCGGACAGGTTTTATGCCTGGCTTTTAAAAAGAGTAAATTTCAGGCTTTGGGCCAAGTTTGGGATTGTCTTTTAAAGGTTTGATTTATGCAAGTACAGCCTAAAACCCGGGGTGGGCAGGAAAATTATTTTGGGCAAAATGTTTTGATCCAGACAATGGTAAAAATGAAGTTTAGAAATTGGCCCTACATAAAAGGATGGAGAGAGGGTCTTCTGCACGCCATTAAAGCTTCATTATCGATATATTTTTATGTTGTTCTTCTGTTAAATATATGTTTGTATTTTCATTGTATTTGGTTATTCTGTTTAGGATTACATACAAGTTTCAGTGTGCACTGTTAGTGTGTAGTATTTGGTATCAAACTTTTTTGTGCTTTAGAGTCTGCCATCGTTTTTTTTTAATCCTCCACCACTGAGCCGAGCTGACCCCACAAGTGACGCGTAGCTTCGCCATCTGTCCAGGGACTGTCATTTCATGTTTTTCTCTGCTTCTTTGCTCCCATCCATGCTACCATGCGGTGTGTCATGTATCCAGCGGCTTCTTCGCTTGCAAGGGTAGAAAAGCAGCACCATAGCCGGCTCACTCAACCATGCAAACAAAGCGCAATCAGCAGTGGGAGAGAGCCACGAGTTAAGAGCCGTAACCCTAAAGCGGAGAGAAATCCCTAGCTACTTTCCAAGTGATATTTCCTCACCGGTGGTATTGCAAAATGCAGGAAGGATTTCAAGGCTTTTGCATATGACTATGATGAGCGAACCTAATGTCGTCCCAGTAGGATCCTACAATAGTAGTAGCAAGTTTGCACCTGGGCGTTGCTCCGATCCTTTTGGAAACAGAATGTACCTCGGGGAACTCAACTATCAACTGTGGAACCGTACATAGCCGCTCACAACATGAGGCTGGTCATAGTGGAGAGTAACTTATACTAGTGTCATGCATATGACACTAGTCTAAATAACTATCTCCATTGTGCAAAGTAACATAAGTAGTAGTGTCATAGATTGCTTCATTTATTAGCTCATAGACTCATTTTGTCTCGGGAAGCGCTATGTTACAGTAACATATTATGTTACCACACGCACCTCTTTCTTCATTAAATACTTGCCACATAAGCAAAATTGTCTTGGGATGTGTTAAGTTAGTACCTAAGTTACCCCCACTATGGCTAGCCTGATACATGCACATGCATCGGCTACTAGACTTCACACAGAAAAATATCAAGCGAGTTATCTTGTGCCCAAAATTAACGGCAAACTCATTTTTGCCAGCACGGCAGTCGACAACACATTGCTTCAATTTTTAGAAAAAAAACATCTATATCTATATCTATATCTATACCAATATAAAAAGACCAAAGGGATAGATCCAATTAATCCCGGCCATCAAATCATGTCAATCCAACGACCTAGACTGCTTCAATGTCGAGCGCTCAACACGTTTAACGTGCAGTTAATTTCATGTCAAATATAGTGCTAATTATATAATAATACGTAAATATTATTCTACTTAATATCCACATGTACTTAATATACTTTCCAAATTAACGTGCATTGCACGTACACATTGAGTAGTATTTGTTAATAGTAAAATCATCTACTGTGTCTTCATGATTACAATCTGTTTGTACAAGATTTTATGTTTTAAACTTTACATGCAAGATTTCACAACTACACAAACAAAATTATTTTAGTTCGGCACGATGTATTTTTATATGCAGAAATTATTTTAGCCTTTGGCTGGAGACGTCATTGTTGGCACCTTGCGGCTGTCTCGAGAGGCTAAGTCACTGAGAGGAGACCGCATCGCTACCATAGGCATCGTGCGAAGGTGTGTCTCCAATTCTCTCTCTCTTTATTTTTTTGAGGAAAGACAGCCAGGCTTTATTAACTCATATCAACATTTATACAGGTATATAGCAAGAGCATCGTGGGGTGACCCTAACCAAATATGTCTTCCCTCAGGAAAAGAGTAGTACCAAGCCTAGCTATCTTATGAACTTCATAATTTGTAGCTCGAAATTCATGCACAAAATTACATGAAATAAAAGACATTTCTCTTTGCTTTATCTCCCTAATGATTCCTCCGAAAGCGCCTCCAGAATTGATCCGTATTCCGTTCACCACTTCTGTACAGTCAGATGCAATATGAAAGTGTTGTGAGTTTAGATCTTTTGCAAGTGATAACGCTTCCCTACACGCTATTGCATCTAGCTAGAGTGGCTGCATCAACCAAACCTTGGATCACAAGCACTGAAGAGCCCAGGTAAGAATCGTCTCTGTCTCGACAAATAGCCGCCGCGGTGCCGCAATTATGATCAGAAGGTACACCATTAGTGACTTTGCGTCTAAAAATGCTAGGGCCCAGGAGCGGACCTTGAAACTATTTTAAATGGGTGCAAATTATAGGAGTGGGACACCGTTTGCAAACATTCATCTAGTTTTAATATATATATTTTCATGAATGCAAAGAAATTACGTAGAATGAGTGAATTTCATATTTCGATGGGGTCCTAGGCACCCACTCCCATGAACGTGGGTCCACACTTGTTAGGCCCGGACCCCAAAATATCAATGACCGGGCCTGAATGTTGGCCGTCTGAATTCCTGCGCTGATTTGACACCCTGAGGCTATTTTTTTCAGTGGACAAAGGTGTGCAATTTAAACTTGTGCAATATTCACATGAATATGTCAACCCATTTTGTGCAGCGCGTGAGAATTAGGCATCAAAATTCAGATAGCACAATGTGTATATCCGTTTAAAATCTCAAATCCTTGACGATCTATTACTTTATTCTCGTTACAAACACAACACTAGTACGCTAGTAATATTGAAACGAAACCGTAGTACCGTACTCGAGTACAGACGGTGGCACTCCGGCGCTAGCTCGACTCGCAAGATCAGTGACACTCTTCTAAGAACTCCCCATGCTGAAGTCAAAGTTGCTGCAGGTAGTGCCGATGCCGAGCAGCAGCCCACTGAACGCGAACGTGTCCTTCTCCAGATCGAACATCAGCAGGTTGTCCTCCAACTGGTGCCCCCCGAGGATCACCGCCGTCGACTCAGCATGTGCCGCCACCGACGAATCCGTCTGAACGAACGCGAAGCACACCGTCTGGTCGTTCACCTGCACGAGCGAGCTGGCGCCACGCCGGTCGATGTTGGCCACGGCATAGCCCACGCTGGTCATGGCGAGCTCTGACGCCTGGTAGCACATGTCGAACGGCGCCACCTTGTCCGCGCGCGCGATGTCGCTCGTGGCCGCGTCGAACGCGTTGCGGAGCGGCCAGTAGATGTCCCAGCGGAGCGCGGTGTAGGGTGTGACGGTGCTGAAGGCGGCGCCGCCTTGGCCTCTCCTTTCCATGTCGAAGGCGCCGGACGGCGTGGGCACGCGCTGCTGGTTTACGGCGATGCCGGTGATGGTAAAGTAGTAGGCGCGGTTTTTGGGGTTGAAGAGGAACGGGAGAGGCTTCTTGCGGAGGCTGTCGGCGAGCTCCACGGTCGGCGCGGCCAGGAGCTGGAACGGGCCGCCGCCGAAGACGGCCACGCCGTCCCCGCCCCTGGGCAGGCACAGCGCGAACTCTCGCTTCAGGCGGTACCACTGGGCGACCTGCAACGGCCAACGGCAGAGAGTTAAGCAGCCTCGCGAGCCCCGCGACACCGGCCACGCCCGCCGGGAGCGAGGCCAAGAACTCCCCCGGCGCGCAGGACCCGACGACGGGGAAGGTCACCGGGGAGAGCGGGTTCTTGCCGTCCGTGGTGTTGGCGGCGATGGAGATGGTGGTGGCTTGGGCGGCGACGCAGCGCCCGTCGACCGGGTTGTACGGCAAGGCGGTGCAGACGCACGGGCCCTCCCCCTGCGCCGGCCATTCTGCACTATCGCAGACATCCGGGGTGAACATATTGCGGATGCCGTTGCAGTGGCTGCCGCCGCACCCGATGGCCCAGTGCGTGCAGGGGCAGTTGGCGACCCAGAGCATTGGGCCGGCGAGGTCGAGGAGGAGCGGCCCGCCTCCGTCCTTGATGGAGATGGTGTAGAGGGAGGTGGCGGCGTCCTTGTTGACGCGCGCCACGAGGGGCCGCCAGGCCGTACTTTGTTGAGCCGCTGCGTCGGGCGGCGACGCAGCGGCGGCGGCGCTGCTGCGACATGCCACGAGCTTGCATGGAGTAATTGACTGACTGATATATCTACGTGCCGATGGATTTGGGTTTTGGTCGTCGGCGCGGTTGCGTTTATATAGTCGCGGAAGAAGAAGAGGAGGAGGAGGAGGAGCGGGGTTGACTAACTTTGCACGCGTAACGCGTTGACTGACTGTGTACTTGGGAGTTTGGGTAGGGCGAGTGGGGGAGGGACACAAGACACAGACGAGACCAACGCCATTGAGATTCCAGTGGCGACTGGCACTAGTGTCAACCTCCAGTTAATTAGCCACGTCCACCCAAGGTTTTGGTTACCGGTCAAAATTTCAAAAAAATTCATAATTATCATATATTTCCGTGCCTCTCGGTAAATCCATATACCGAGCAAAAAATATCTTTTTATTTTTTTTAAATTTAAACACTTGATTTATAGTAAAGTACGTATGATGTAATTAATGCCATGAGAGATGGTTTTAGTGTGTTGGTAGCAACCTAGTTCCTGTTTTAAGAGGTCTATGGTTCAAATGTTCATTCATTTACTTATTTGAATTCAAAATTTAACTATAAAATTCATTCAAAATATTGTATTTCTCGGTAACCGTGGTAACCACATTTACCAGTCCCCTCGGTAAAAATGCCTCATTCTGTAACCAAAACCTTGCGTCCACCTCGTGCGTTTGCGCTAGCTAGGCGTCAAAGCTACTATGCAGGCTCCGCATGCACCCCGTCATGGAGAGATCCGGCAGATCACCGGCCCCGAGCGTGCTACTTGTCCCCTGTGAGCTCTGGAAGAAGTGCATGAGACGCGGGAACACAGAAGACTGACCAGTTAAGCCCAAGAGGCCATGCCATTGCCAGTCACATAAACCTAGCTAAACTGATCAACGCTGATGATTTACCTTGTTGTATGGGACCGACTAAACGTCAGGTACCAGAAAATATATCAAGCATCAGCCACTTCTTTTTTCTATCGTCAGATCTTCATCCAACGGCTCACACGTCGTCTTCCACCTCCCAACTGCCTTCTTCCTCCCACAATCTGATCCAGCCGGTCATGTTTCATCATTAATTTTTCTTCAATGTAAACTATACGAATATGTTAGCTGATCTTTTTAGGTTAGTATTGGCGGACGTTTCGGGAAAGTGTTGGATAACCGAGTTGGGGAACGTAGTAATTTCAAAATTTTCCTACGCACACGCAAGATCATGGTGATGCATATCAACGAGAGGGGAGAGTGTGTCCACGTACCCTCGTGAGACCCGAAGCGGGCGTTAACTGTAGCAGTTGATGTAGTCGTACGTCTTCACGATCCGACCGATCCAAGTACCGAACGAACGGCACCTCCAAGTTCAGCACACGTTCAGCTCGATGACGTCCCACGAACTCCGATCCAGCAGAGCTTCAAGGGAGAGTTCCGTCAGCACGACGGCGTGGTGACGGTGATGATGATGCTACCGGCGCAGGGCTTCGCCTAAGCACCGCTACGATATGATCGAGGTAGAATATGGTGGAGGGGAGCACCGCACACGGCTAAGAGATCAAGAGATCAATTGTTGTGTCTATGGGGTGCCCCCCTCCGTATATAAAGGGGGAAGGAGGAGAGGGCCGGCCAAGGGGGTGGCGTGCCCTAGGAGGGGGAAACCTACTCCAAGTCCAAGAAGGAGGGGGAAGGAAGGAGTGGGAGAGGGGAAAGGCAAGGGGGGCGCCGCCCCCTCCCCTTCCTTGTCCTATTCGGACTCAAGGAGGAGGCGCGCCTCTTGCCTGGCAGCCCCTCTCTCTCCACTAGGGCCCAACAAGGCCCATTAGTTTCGGGGTGGGTTTCCGGTACTTCGATAAATGTCTGAAACCTTCCGGAACCTTTCCGGTGTCCAAACATAGTCGTCCAATATATCAATCTTTACGTCTCGACCATTTCGAGACTCCTCGTCATGTCCGTGATCACATCCGGGACTCCGAACAACCTTCGGTACATCAAAACACATAAACTCATAATATAACCGTCATCAAACTTTAAGCGTGCGGACCCTACGGGTTCGAGAACTATGTAGACATGACCGAGACACGTCTACGGTCAATAACCAATAAGCGGAACACGGATGCTCATATTGGCTCCCACATATTCTCTGAAGATCTTTATCGGTCAAACCGCATGACAACATCGTTGTTCCCTTTGTCATCGGTATGTTACTTGCCCGAGATTTGGTCGTCGGTATCTCAATACCTAGTTCAATCTCGTTACCGCCAAGTCTCTTTACTCGTTCTGTAACACATCATCCCGTAACTAACTCATTAGTTACAATGCTTGCAAGGCTTATAATGATGTGCATTACCGAGTGGGCGGAGATACCTCTCCGACAATCGGAGTGACAAATCCTAATCTCGAAAATCGCCAACCCAACAAGTACCTTCGGAGACACCTGTAGAGCACCTTTATAATCACCCGATTCACGTTGTGACGTTTGGTAGCACACAAAGTGTTCCTTGGTAAGCAGGAGTTGCATAATCTCATAGTCATAGGAACATGTATAAGTCATGAAGAAAGCAATAGCAACATACTAAACGATCAAGTGCTAAGCTAATGGAATGGGTCAAGTCAATCACATCATTCTCCTAATGATGTGATCCCGTCAATCAAATGACAACTCATGTCTATGGCTAGGAAACATAACCATCTTTGATCAACGAGCTAGTCAAGTAGAGGCATACTAGTGACACTCTGTTTGTCTATGTATTCACACATGTATTACGTTTCCGGTTAATACAACTCTAGCATGAATAATAAATATTTATCATGAGAATAAGGAAATAAATAATAACTTTATTATTTCCTCTAGGGCATATTTCCTTCAGTCTCCCACTTGCACTAGAGTCAATAATCTAGTTCACATCGCCATGTGATTTAACACCAATAGTTCACATCACCATGTGATTACACCCATAGTTCACATCGTCATGTGACCAACACCCAAAGGGTTTACTAGAGTCAATAATCTAGTCCACATTGCTATGTGATTAACACCCAAAGAGTACTAAGGTGTGATCATGTTTTGCTTGTGAGAGAAGTTTAGTCAACGGTGCCACATTCAGATCCGTATGTATTTCTGCAAATTTCTATGTCAACAATGCTCTTGCGCAGCTACTCTAGCTAATTGCTCCCATTTTCAATATGTATCCAGATTGAGACTTAGAGTCATCTGGATCGGTGTCAAAACTTGCATCGACGCAACCCTTTACTGACGAACCTTTTGTCACCTCCATAATCGAGAAACATATCCTTATTCCACTAAGGATAATTTTGACCCATTGTCCGATGATCTACTCCTAGATCACTATTGTACTCCTTGCCAAAATTAGTGTAGGGTATACAATAGATCTGGTACACAGCATGGCATACTTTATAGAACCAATGGCTGAGGCATAGGGAATGACTTTCATTCTCTTTCCATCTTCTGCCGTGGTCGGGCTTTGAGTCTTACTCAATTTCACACCTTGTAACACAGCCAAGAATTCTTTCTTTGACTGTTCCATTTTGAACTACTTCAAAATATTGTCAAGGTATGTACTCATTGAAAAAACTTATCAAGCGTCTTGATCTATCTCTATAGATCTTGATGCTCAATATGTAAGCAGCTTCACCGAGGTCTTTCTTTGAAAAACTCCTTTCAAACACTCCTTTATGCTTTGCAGAATAATTACATTTTTCCGATCAACAATATGTCATTCACATATACTTATCAGAAATGTTGTAGTGCTCCCACTCACTTTCTTGTAAATATAGGCTTCACCGCAAGTCTGTATAAAACTATATGCTTTGATCAACTCATCAAAGCGTATATTCCAACTCCGAGATGCTTGCACCAGTCCATGGATGGATCGCTGGAGCTTGCACATTTTGTTAGCACCTTTAGGATTGATAAAACGTTCTGGTTGCATCATATACAACTCTTCTTTAATAAATCCATTAAGGATTCCAGTTTTGTTATCCATTTGCCAGATTTCTTAAGATGCGGCAATTGCTAACATGATTCGGACAGACTTTAAGCATCGATACGAGTGAGAAAATCTCATCGTAGTCAACACCTTGAACTTTGTCAAAAACCTTTTTCGACAAGTCTAGCTTTGTAGATAGTAACACTACTATCAGCGATACATCTTCCTCTTGAAGATCCATTTATTTTCTATGGCTTGCCGATCATCGTGCAAGTCAATCAAAGTCCACACTTTGTTCTCATACATGGATCCCATCTCAAATTTCATGGCCTCAAGCCATTTCATGAATCTGGGCTCATCATCGCTTCCTCATAGTTCGTGGGTTCGTCATGGTCAAGTAACATGACCTCGAGAACAGGATTCTTGTATACCACTACAGGTGCGGATCTCACTCTGGTTGACCTCTGAGGTTCGGTAGTAACTTGATGCGAAGTTACATGATCATCATCATTAGCTTCCTCACTAATTGGTGTAGGAGTCACGAGAACAGATTTACGTGATGAACTACTTTCCAATAAGGGAGCAGGTATAGTTACCTCATCAAGTTCTACTTTCCTCCCACTCACTTCTTTAGAGAGAAACTCCTTCTCTAGAAAGGATCATTCTTAGCAATGAATGTCTTGCCTTCGGATCTGTGATAGAAGGTGTACCCAACTGTCTCCTTTGGGTATCCTATGAAGACGCACTTCTCCGACTTGGGTTTGAGCTTATCAAGATGAAACTTTTTCACATAAGCATCGCAACTCCAAACTTTAAGAAACGACAGCTTAGGTTTCTTGCTAAACCACAGTTCATACGGTGTCTTCTCAACAGATTTAGATGGTGCCCTTTTTAATGTGAATGCAGCTGTCTCTAATGCATAACCCAGAAACGATAGTGGTAAATCGGTAAGAGACATCATAGATTGCACTATATCCAATAAAGTACGGTTATGACGTTCGGACACACCATTACGATGTGGTGTTGCAGGTGGCATGAGTTTGTGAAACTATTCCACATTGTTTTAATTGAAGACCAAGCTCGTAACTCTAATATTCGCCTCTGCGATCAAATCATAGAAACTTTATTTTCTTGTTACGATGATTTTCCATTTCACTCTGAAATTCTTTAAACTTTTCAAATGTTTCAGACTTATGTTTCTTCAAGTAGATATACCCATATCTGCTCAAATCATCTGTGAAGGTCAAAAAATAACGATACCCGCCGTTAGCCTCAACACTCATTGGACCGCATACATCGGTATGTATTATTTCCAATAAGTCAGTGGCTCGCTCCATAGTGCCAGAGAACGGAGTCTTAGTCATCTTGCCCATGAGGCATGGTTCGCAAGCATCAACTGATTCATAATCAAGTGAATCCAAAAGCCCATCAGCATGGATTTTCTTCATGCGCTTTACACCAATATGACCTAAACGGTGCCACAAATAAGTTGCACTATCATTATTAACTTTTGCATCTTTTGGCTTCAATATTATGAATATGTGTATCACTATGATCGAGATCCAACAAACCATTTTCATTGGGTGTATGACCATAGAAGGTTTTATTCATGTAACAGAATGACAATTATTCTCTAACTTAAATGAATAACCGTATTGCAATAAACATGATCAAATCATATTCATGCTCAACGCAAACACCAAATAACACTTATTTAGGTTCAACACTAATCCCGAAAGTATAGGGAGTGTGCGATGATGATCATATCAATCTTGAAACTACTTCCAACACACATCATCACTTCACCCTTAACTAGTTTCTTTTCATTCTCCAACTGCCGTTTCGAGTTACTACTTTTAGCAACTGAACTAGTATCAAATACCGCGGGGTTGCTATAAACACTAGTAAAGTACACATCAATAACATGTATATCAAATATACCTTTTTTCACTTTGCCATCCTTCTTATCCACCAAATACTTGGGGCAGTTCCGCTTCCAGTGACTAGTCCCTTTGCAGTAGAAGCACTTAGTCTTAGGCTTAGGTCCAGATTTGGGCTTCTTCACTCGAGCAGCAACTTGCTTGCCGTTTTTCTTGAAGTTCCCCTTCTTCTCTTTGCCCTTTTCTTGAAACTAGTGGTCTTTTCAACCATCAACACTTGATGCTTTTATTGATTTCTACCTTCGTCGATTTCATTATAAAGAAGAGATTGGGAATCGTTTCCGTTATCCCTTGCATATTATAGTTCATCACGAAGTTCTAGTAACTTGGTGATGGTGACTAGAGAATTCTGTCAATCACTATTTTATCTGGAAGATTAACTCCCACTTGATTCAAGCGATTGTAGTACCCAGACAATCTGAGCACATGCTCACTGCTTGAGCTATTCTCCTCCATCTTTTAGCTATAGAACTTGTTGGAGACTTCATATCTCTCAACTCGGGTATTTTCTTGAAATATTAACTTCAACTCCTGGAACATCTCATATGGTCCATGACTTTCAAAACGTCTTTGAAATCCCGATTCTAAGCCGTTAAGCATGGTGCACTAAACTATCAAGTAGTCATCATATTGAGCTAGCCAAAGCGTTCATAACGTACGCATCTGCTCCTGCAATAGGTGCATCACCTAGCGGTGCATCAAGGACATAATTCTTCTGTGCAGCAATGAGGATAATCCTCAGATCACGGATCCAATCCGCATCATTGCTACTAACATCTTTCAACTTAATTTTCTCTAGGAACATATAAAAAACAGGGGAGCTAAACGCGAGCTATTGATCTACAACATAGATATGCTAATACTACCAGGACTAAGTTCATGATAAATTAAAGTTTAATTAATCAAATTACTTAAGAACTCCCACTTAGATAGACATCCCTCTAATCATCTAAGTGATCACGTGATCCAAATCAACTAAACCATAACCGATCATCACGTGAAATGGAGTAGTTTCAATGGTGAACATCACTATGTTGATCATATCTACTATATGATTCACGCCGACTTTTCGGTCTCAATGTTAGAGGCCATATCTGCATATGCTAGGCTCGTCAAGTTTAACTCGAGTATTCTGCGTGTGCAAAACTGGCTTGCACCCGTTGTAGATGGACGTAGAGCTTATCACACCCGATCATCACATGGTATGCAGGCACGACAAACTTTGGCAACGGTGCATACTCAGGGAGAACACTTTTATCTTGAAATTTAGTGAGAGATCATCTTATAATGCTACGTCAATCAAAGCAAAATGAGATGCATAAAAGATAAACATCACATGCCATCAATATAAGTGATATGATATGGACATCATCATCTTTTGCTTGTGATCTCCATCTCCGAAGCACCGTCATGATCACCATCGTCACCGGCGCGACACCTTGATCTCCATCGTAGCATCATTGTCATCTCGCCAACTATTGCTTCTACGACTATCACTACCGCTTATTGATAAAGTAAAGGAATTACAGGGCGATTGCATTGCATACAATAAAGCGACAACCATATGGCTCCTGCCAGTTGCCGATAACTCGGTTAAAAAACATGATCATCTCATACAATAAAATATAGCATCATGCCTTAACCATATCACATCACAACATGCCCTGCAAAAACAAGTTAGACGTCCTCTACTTTGTTGTTGCAAGTTTTACGTGGCTGCTACGGGCTGAGCAAGAACCGTTCTTACCTATGCATCAAAACCACAGCGATAGTTCGTCAAGTTAGTGCTGTTTTAACCTTCTCAAGGACCGGGTGTAGCCACACCGGTTCAACTAAAGTTGGAGAAACTAACACCCGCCAGCCACACATGTGTGCAAAGCACGTCGGTGAGAACCGGTCTCGGCGTGGCGTCTGTAATGTCGGTCCGGGTCGCTTCATCCAACAATACCGCCGAACCAAAGTGTGACATGTTGGTAAGTAGTATGACTTGTATCACCCACAACTCACTTGTGTTCTACTCGTGCATATAACATCAACGCATAAAACCTGGCTCGGATGCCACTGTTGGGGAACGTAGTAATTTCAAAACTTTCCTCATACGCGCCAAGATCATGGTGATGCATAGCGAGAGGGGAGAGTGTGTCCACGTACCCTCGTGAGACCCGAAAGCGGGCGTTAACTGCACAACGCGGTTTATGTAGTCGTGCGTCTTCACGATCCGACCCGATCCAAGTCTGAACACACTTTGCACCTCTGAGTTCAGCACACATTCAGCTCGATGGCGTCCCACGAACTCCGATCCAGCAGAGCTTGAAGGAGAGTTACGTAAGACGACGGCGTGGTGACGGTGATGATGATGCTACCGACGCAGGGCTTCGCCTAAGCACCGCTATGATAAGATCGAGGTGGAATATGGTGGAGGGGGGCACCGCACACATCTAAGAGATCAAGAGATCAATTGTTGTGTCTATGGGGTGCCTCCCTCCTCCGTATATAAAGGGGGGAGGAGGAGAGGGCCAGCCAAGGGGGTGGCGCGCCCTAGGAGGGGAAAACCTACTCCAAGTAGGTTTGCCCCTCCCTTTCCTAGTCCAAGAAGGTGGGGAAGGAAGGAGTGGGAGAGGGGAAAGGCAAGGGGGGCGCCCCCCCTTCCTTGTCCTATTCGGACTCAAGGGAGGGGGCGCCTCTTGCCACGGCAGACCCTCTCTCTCTCCACTAGGGCCCAACAAGGCCCATTAGTTCCCGAGGGGGGGGGGGGGTTCCGGTAACCTCCGGTGACGAGGACATGTATTGGGGGTAGGGTAACATGCCTGACCTAAGACCACACTTTGTACTGGGCCCCTAGGCCAGATCGCCGTCCAGATGTACCGCAACTTGAAAGTCATTCGGACGGCAACAACCACTCGGAGCACGACACTCCACTCGACAAGCTCATTCCACTCGGCCGGGTAACTCACTCAGATATGCGAAGACCAATAGTCAGCATAAGGTTTTGTATTGGCCAGGTATTATGGCATTGATACTCCACTTTGTAACATAGGAGGTGAGGGGTGGCACACTCTATATAAGCCACCCCCCACCACTAGACTAGGGGGATCTTTTCTTCCACCTCTCACTTTTCACCATTAGTCTCAGGACTTAGCTCAGGCATGGGGATCCGTTCCTCTCTCACACACACATTGTAATCTCTGGATATATACTCAGATAAAACAAAGCCTCTCCGGAGCACGAGACGTAGGGTTGTTATCTCCACCGTGAGAGGCCCGAACTCGCTAAAACCACAGCTGGCGCCCACCGTGGGGCATGGCGTCTGTCAAGCCATGATGCAGATGGTTTCTTTTTCATTCATCTATGTTTAATTTCCTGTTCATCCCGATCGAATTGTTCATCTTCACAACACTAGAACTAAAGCATGGCATAAAGGAGGAGAAAAGATCTACATCTCTATTCGGCGCATCGGAGGCACTGGCCTGGCCGGCTGCACAGAGCTCCTCCGACTGGTCGCCTTGCCCGACAAAGGCTTCCACGCCGCGAAGGCACTGGCCTGGCCGACTGCGTAGGGCTCGTTCGCCCGGTCGGTTGCCTGCCCTCGCCATGAGGCCTCCCCAACTGATCACGTGTTCGACGGCGGCGTCCATGTCGTGGAGGCGCGGGCCCGACGGGCGACGCGAGGTTCCTCCCTTTCCGCTCTCTGGCCGGCAACACGGTGATCCTCAGCCCGGTCGTCCGCTCGGCAGTAATCTCCATGGCGGAGGCGCCCCTCCCGCCGTTGCCGCGGGCGCGATACACTCCTTCCTTCAGCGGCAGCCGTCCGATCTGCGCGAAAAGCGCGTGGTGGCTCCCTCTTCGGTGTGCTGCCGGCTTGATGACGGAGCATCTCCGTTCGGAGTCGACTGCACAAGCCCGCGGCATGGCAATAAATCGCATGCAGAAAATGATCCACGGAAGAAGGAAACTTCCATGACATGCAGAACGGTATTAACTCTTGCTTAAGTATCACCAATTAACGCTTTCTTGCATGCAGATCCTGGACGGGAGCAATTCCCTTCTTCAATGCGTTGGTTAGCCAGGCAATCACACCTAATTAGTACTAGGCATTTATTGCAAATTTTGATCCGTTTTGGAGCAAGAGTCCGTCTCTCTGCTCGGCCTTGATCTGCAGGTCAGACGCCCCTGATCTGGTCCGCTTGAAGCCGGATAGAGCCAACCGCCTCCAGCAAACGGATCAACGCTCGTGCGCATGGGCACATCCACACCGAACATCACCATCACCTCTCAGCCCAGCACTCCGTGTCGGCCTGCTCAGCCAGCTCCACACCGACCGGATCGCAGCCGGTGGGGTTCCCTCGGATCGGCGGATGCACTTGGATGAGGCGTCCGCTCGGACGGTGCTCACTCGATCGTGCAGCCCCTGGGTCCACTCGGCCGGTTCACCTTTTTTCACTCGGCCAGCTAACGTTCAGAACATCAGCACTTTCGGCCGTGGGCGGCGTCCTCAAATTGAAGGCGGCTGGCTCCCCGAGCAACAAAGCATGATGGTCGGCGGCGCTTCTGCTCCCTTGGCGTGCTGCTGCCGGATGCACGCATTCTGCTGCACCCTTTCGCTTACCTCCGGGCACAAGCTATTCTTTTTGAGTTTCTTACTCTGTTTTTCTTGGCTCCACAGGCCCGACGCGGCAGAAATCTGGAGGCTGGCCACGCCCCGAGCGCGCGGCGGCTCCTCCCTTTGCGAGCTGGCTGCATCCATTTTCATGACGATGAACTCGATGGAACAAGTCCCCAGCCACTCGGCACAGGATTGAGGACCTTATCCTCTCTGATCATTTTTACAATTTAGCTCATAAATTACTCGACAGTCGCTTAACAGTCCCTTTTATGTTCGAATCCAGGTTCACTCGGACGGGACTTAAGCTTACTGGAACGCATGTTCGGATGAATTTGCTCGGATGGTTAACAGATCACTGTGGTAATCAGACATAGACGTTCTGTTCCAGCAATCACTCGGATGGGCTAGTTCAATCGGACCGAACAGGATCACTGGTGCTCAGCCGCCCGTGCACCGCCACTCAGCCGCCCTGCACGCGATCACAAAGCTGCTCGTGTTATCATCAGCTTTCCCGACTCAGATGTCCCGCACATCGCCACTCTACATGACGTGTCTACATCACTCAGACATCCTGTGCATCATCACTCTGCGGATCGCGTCTACTTCATTCGGACGCACTGCGCATCGCCACTCCGCGAGACGCGTCTACATCACTCGGACGCCCGGCGCATCGTCACTCCGCACCATGCATCTCGGTTGGTCACCTCATCACCACTCGGCCGCTCCGCGCGTCGCCACACGGTTGGTCACCTCATCACCACTCGGCCGCTCCGCGCGTCGCCGCTCGGTTGGTCACCTCATCACCACTCGGCCGGTCCGCGCGTCGCCGCTCGGTTGGTCACCTCATCCCCACTCGCCCGCTCCGTGCGTCGCCGCTCGGTTGGTCACCTCATCAGCACTCGCCGGCTCTGCGCGTCGCCGCTCGGTTGGTCACCTCATCACCAATCGGCCGCTCGGGTGGTCACCTCATCACCACTCGGCCGCCCCGCGCGTCGCCACTCGGTTGGTCACCTCATCACCACTCGGCCGCCCCGCGCGTCGCCAATCGGTTGGTCACCTCATCACCACTCGGCCGCTCCGCGCGTCGCCGCTCGGTTGGTCACCTCATCACCACTCGGCCGCTCCGCACGTGGCCACACGGTTGGTCACCTCATCACCACTCGGCCGCTCCGCGCGTTGCCGCTCGGTTGGTCACCTCGTCACCACTCGGCCGCTCCGCGCGTCGCCGCTCGGTTGGTCACCTCATCACCACTCGGCCGCTCCGCGCGTCGCCACTCGGTTGGTCACCTCATCACCACTTGGCCGCTCCGCGCATCGCCACACGGTTGGTCACCTCATCACCACTCGGCTGCTCCGCATGCCGTCACTCGGTTGGTCACCTCATCACCACTCGGCCGCTCCGCGCGCCACCCCTCGGTTGGTCACCTCATCACCACTCGGCCGCTCCGCGCCTCGCCGCTCGGTTGGTCACCTCATCACCACTCGGCCGCTCCGCGCGTCGCCGCTCGGTTGGTCACCTCATCACCACTCGGCCGCTCTGCGCATCGCCACATGGTTGGTCACCTCATCACCACTCGGCTGCCCCGCGCATCTTCACTCGGTGAGACACATCTACATCAGACGGCCGCCCCCACATCGCCGCTCGGTTGGTCGCCTTATCATCACTCGGCCACTCGCGCGCCTTCAGACAGCTAAGTCACTTTACATTCTGTTATTTCCGAGTATCCCGTAATTCACACATCACCTTCACTCGAAGGCCGCACCACCGAGTGTACCTCTATGCTCGGCTGCTTATTTTCACATACTTGCTTAGTACTGGTTATGTGACTCCCAAGTCCAGCTTCCATTTTTTCGCATACATCATTCATGAACACCATGTGTCGTTCTTAATTTCGAGTTTGCATCGGTCCTCCGGGGCTGCAACTTAGTCGAAACACTACACTTCCATTTTATTTGAGCCAATATTCCAATGAGTTCAGTCGGATCCGTAACCCGACAAGTTGAACTGATCCTTCGCTCTTTTAGACTCTTGCTGGTTAACCAGCAAGCCCTTACACTCGGCGGGTGTCTATGGGTGTTATTCACACAAATCATTTGAGCACACACGAATTTCCTCGAGAAATTATTTCGTTGGCTTGTGCCATTTTTTACACAAGTTACGTGATCACTCGATGGCCCTATGCGCCAACTTCATCGCTGCTCGGACTCGGTCACCGTACCGGTCCTAGTGCACCACAACACCTACCTTGTCGCTCTGTTGACTTCAAACACATCCGGCCAACCCCTCTGTGGAATCCTCTTCATCGTATCAATGATATAGACCTCGTCAGGCATGAGACAGATAAGTCCCTTTTATAATCAAATTTCACACTTCACTCTTTTGCGAGTTTGCCTCTTTCGAGCATCACTCGGAAGATTCTCTTCATCTTTACCCGAGTCCAACTCAATGAATTGCAAATCATTCACTCAACACCATATTTCTCGTGTTCCGACATGTCCGTTGTCAAAGCCTGTAGTACGCTCGGGGGCTACGCCGCACTCGGGGGCTGCATCTGATTTGGAATGACACTCTCCTGAGTGGTCGACTACTTCATCACCTGGAAGATCCTTCACTTCAACAAATGCATTCGATTTGCCACTTCGAAAATTTTATTAATCACCAGACGCTTCTTGCACGCCCATCTTCATTCCTACTCGAATCGGTTGGCACACCGGTCTTCTCGCGCGCGCAACCACGTTAATCGACCTCATCACTACATAAGCTTCAAAGCGCATTCGACTAAGTCCTCCGAGGACCATATTCTCTGTCCGGTGGCACAAGACTTCGCCTTAGCCGCCTCGCGCGCCGCCACTCAGTTGTGCACGTCTTCACCACTCGGCTGCCCCGCGCATCTTCACTTGGCTAGATATGTAGTCCTACATACGACCACTTCACACGTCATCACCATTCGGCGCCCCAGCGTCGCCACTCGGTTAAGCACACCTTCACCACTTTCGTCCGCTCTGCAGCGTCGCCACTTTCGATTCGCGGCGTCTTCACCACTCGACCGCCCTTCGCGCGCATCGTCACTTTCGGTTGTACACATCATCGCCCTCTGCCGCCTCGCGCGTCACCATCGATTGGACATGTCTTTACCTCTACACCCCCAAAGACGCAGGGAACGACTAAGTTACTCATATGGTCAAACCTCATATCACACTCTGTAGCAAGCTTACCTCCTTCGAGCATCATTAGGGGCTACATACGACGGTTGGCCATGTCACCCTCGGGGAGTTCGCCCATTTGGTCAACCTATTGATCACATCACGAATATTCTTACGACCATACATGCTCGGTTTGCGAAGATCTATAAGTGAAACCGTCCACTCGGACAAATACCCTTTCATGTAAAGGGTGAAAGCAAGCTCCTCTACGGATACAATATACTCTTGCAAATACCCTTTCACGCAAAATCTAACGGTCAATATAAGAAGTACTCTGGAGCGATTACTCCACAGGTGTCCGGCTTTTTCTCTGATCGGCCGGTTTCAAAGCGAATTCATTCACCGTGACGAGAGCACGAAGATTCACCTGCTTGACCGAGTTCTAGGTTGAATTTATTTACTGTGCCGAGAGCACGAAGATCAGTCCGACTGACTCAGCTCCAGGCTGAGCTTATTTACCACGTCAAGTGCCTGAAGATGCATCCGATTGGCCCACTGGAAGAGAACTCAGAAAGAAAGATTTTGCTCGATGCAAAACCAGCTCCAGAATTACTCGACCTCCGAGTCAGAGAAGAACAAGTTCGATCAGTACCAGCTAAGAAGATTTCTAGTTCTCGAGACCCGCCATAGCCCGCGATCGATGGTGGTCTCGGGGACTACACCCGATGGGTGCACTCAGCGTGCCCCCAGGAGTAATCTCCACTCGGTACCCCGGCCGGTCAAGTGATAAACAACAACAAAAAGACAGGCTCTAAGACTCCCTTGTTGCCCGCGATCGGCAGCGATCTCGAGACTACACCCGGTGGGTGCATTCAGCGTGCCCCCTTTGGAATGGTATCCACCGGAATAGTCCGCCCGGTCCGAGTGACGCCAAACAACAACAAAAAAGACAGGCTCTAAGACTCCCGCCATTGCCGCGATCGGCGCCCGATCTCGAGGACTACACCCGGTGGGTGCACTCGGCGTGCCCCCAGGAATGGTATCCACTCGAACGGTCCGCCCGGTCAGAGTGGCTCAAACAACAAAAAAAGACACGTTCCAGGCATGAAGAAATTCCGAGTAATCAGTTACTCGATGCAGGACCAGCTCCAAATCACTCAAAAAAAATTGCTATAAGGTGAGTTGAACGCTCCTCCGCGGACCCGTTTGAGCTCATTTCACTCGGGCACCATGCAGACTAGAATCCGTCAAGGCAACAAGCGAAGATAAGACCCCCGGGTGACCAAAGGAAGTTCATAAGTGCCTCCGTAGCACTTTCGACTCATCACGGGAATTCACCTCGACTCGACCGCTCAACCTCGACCGATTAGGGGCTAATAGCGAGGACATGTATTGGGGTAGGGTAACATGCACGACCTAAAGACCCTACCCATGGACACCGTACACTTTGTACTGGGCCCCTGGGCCAGATCACCTTCCAGATGTACCGCAACTTGAAAGTCATTCGGACGGCAACAACCACTCGGAGCATGGCACTCCACTTGACAAGCTCATTCCACTCGGCCGAGTAACTCACTCGGATATGCGAAGACCAATAGTCAGCATAAGGTTTTGTAGTGGCCAGGTATTATGGCATTGATACTCCACTTTGTAACATAGGAGGTGAGGGGTGGCACACTCTATATAAGCCACCCCCCACCACTAGACTAGGGGGATCTTTTCTTCCACCTCTCACTTTTCACCATTAGTCTCGGGACTTAGCTCATGCATGGGGATCCGTTCCTCTCTCTCACACACACGTTGTAATCTCGGATATATACTCGGATAAAACAAAGCCTCTCCTGAGCACGAGGCGTAGGGTTGTTATCTCCACCGTGAGAGGCCCAAACTCGCTAAAACCACCGTGTCACCCATATGCATCTCGATAGATCATGCTCCATTATCCTACCCCTCTCTTACTGTGGGAATCGTTACCATGACAGTTGGCTGAGCTTATTTACCACGTCAAGTGCCTGAAGATGCATCCGATTGACTCAATTTCAGGATTGACTCAATTTTCATACTAAAAAGATATTTCTTGTATCATTGCGTGGAGGTTTACCAGAGACTTAAACCCTACGCCGGGCTCATCTAGCCCGACAAATGACTCGGGGACTACACCCGGTGGGTGCACTCAAGCGTGCTCCCCATTGGAAGAGAACTCATAAAGAAACATTTTGCTCGATGCAAAACCAGCTCGTAATTACTCGACCTCCGAGTCGAGAAGAACAAGTTCGATCAAGACCAGCTAAGAAGATTTCTAGTTCTCTCAGATTCGCCATTGCCCGCAATCGATGGTGGTCTCGAGGACTACACCCGATGGGTGCACTCAGCGTGCCCCCACCGGGTAATCTCCACTGCATGACCTGACCGGTCCAAGTGATAAACAACAACAAAAGACAGGCTCCAAGACTCCGCCGACGGCCCGCGATCGACGGTAGTCTCGAGGACTACACCTGATGCATTCAGCGTGCCCCCCACTGGAATGGTATCCACTGGAGCAGTCCGCCCGGTCCGAGTGACGGCCAAACAACAACAAAAAGACAGGCTCTAAGACTCCCGCCGACTGCGCGATCGGCGGCGATCTCGAGGACTACACCGGTGGGTGCACTCAACGTGCCCCCACTGGAATGGTATCCACTCGGAACGGTCCGCCCGGTCCGAGTGACGGCCAAACAACAAAAAAAGACACGTTCTAGGCACGAAGAAATTCCGAGTAATCAGTTACTCGATGCAGGACCAGCTCCAAATCACTCAAAAAATTGCTATAAGGTGAGTTTAACGCTCCTCCGCGGACCCGTTTGAGCTCATTTCACTCGGGCACCATGCAGACTGGAATCCGTCAAGGCAACAAGCGAAGATAAGACCGCCGGGTGACCAAAGGAAGTTCATAAGTGCCTCCGTAGCACTCGACTCATCTGGGAATTCACCTCGACTCGACCCGCTCAACCTCGACCGATTCGGGGGCTAATGACGAGAACATGTATTGGGGGTAGGGTAACAGGCCTGACCTACAGACCCTACCCATGGACACCGTACACTTTGTACTAGGCCCACAGGCGGATCGCCCGTCGGATGTACCGCAACTTGAAAGTCATTCGGACGGCAACAACCACTCGGAGCACGACACTCCACTCGACAAGCTCATTCCACTCGGCCGGGTAACTCACTCAGATATGCAAAGACCAATAGTCAGCATAAGGTTTTGTAGTGGCCAGGTATTATGGCATTGATACTCCACTTTGTAACATAGGAGGTGAGGGGTGGCGCACTCTATATAAGCCACCCCCACCACAAGACTAGGGGGGTCTTTTCTTCCACCTCTCTCTTTTCACCATTAGTCTCAGGACTTAGCTCAGGCATGGGGATCCATTCCTCTCTCACACACACACACATTGTAATCTCCGGATATATACTCAGATAAAACAAAGCCTCTCCGGAGCATGAGACGTAGGGTTGTTATCTCCACCGTGAGAGGCCCGAACTCGCTAAAACCACCGTGTCACCCATATGCATCTCGATAGATCATGCTCCGTTATCCTACCCCTCTCTTACTGTCGGAATCGTTACCACGATAGTTGGCTGAGCTTATTTACCACGTCAAGTGCCTGAAGATGCATCCGATTGACTCAATTTCAGGATTGACTCAATTTTCAGACTAAAAAGATATTTACTGTATCAACTGCGTGGAGGTTTACCAGGAGACTTAAACCCTCTGCCAGGCTCTTCTAGATCGACAGAGGCTCGGGGACTACACCCAATGGGTGCACTCAGCGTGCTCCCATTGGAAGAGAACTCAGAAAGAAACATTTTGCTCGATGCAAAACCAGCTCCAGAATTACTCGACCTCCGAGTCAGAGAAGAACAAGTTCGATCAGTACCAGCTAAGAAGATTTCTAGTTCTCTCAGACCCCCGCCGACTGCCCGCAGTCGATGGTGGTCTCGAGGACTACACCCAGTGGGTGCACTCAGCGTGCCCCCACCGGAGTAATCTCCACTCGGTACAGCCTGACCAGTCCAAGTGATAAACAACAACAAAAAAGACAGGCTCTAAGACTCCCGCCGACTGCCCGCAGTCGACGGTAGTCTCGGGGACTACACCCAGTGGGTGCATTCAGCGTGCCCCCACTGGAATGGTATCCACTCGGAACGGTCCGCCCGGTCCGAGTGACGGCCAAACAACAACAAAAAAGACAGGCTCTAAGACTCCCGCCGATCGCCCAGCCGACGGCGATCTCGAGGACTACACCGGTGGGTGCACTCAACGTGCCCCCACCGGAATGGTATCCACTTTAACGGGCAGTCCGCCCGGTCCGAGTGACGGCCAAACAACAAAAAGACACGTTCTAGGCGTGAAGAAATTCCGAGTAATCAGTTACTCGATGCAGGACCAGCTCCAAATCACTCAAAAAATTGCTATAAGGTGAGTTTAACGCTCCTCCGCGGACCCGTTTGAGCTCATTTCACTCGGGCACCATGCAGACTGGAATCCGTCAAGGCAACAAGCGAAGATAAGACCGCGGGTGACCAAAGGAAGTTCATAAGTGCCTCCGTAGCACTTTCGACTCATCTGGGAATTCACCTCGACTCGACCCGCTCAACCTCGACCGATTCGGGGGCTAATGACGAGGACATGTATTGGGGGTAGGGTAACAGGCCTGACCTAAAGACCGTACCCATGGACACCGTACACTTTGTACTAGGCCCCTGGGCCAGATCGCCGTCCAGATGTACCGCAAGTTGAAAGTCATTCCGACGGCAACAACCACTCGGAGCACGGCACTCCACTCGACAAGCTCATTCCACTCGGCCGGGTAACTCACTCGGATATGCGAAGACCAATAGTCAGCATAAGGTTTTGTAGTGGCCAGGTATTATGGCATTGATACTGCACTTTGTAACATAGGAGGTGAGGGGGTGGCGCACTCTATATAAGCCACCCCACCACAGACTAGGGGGGTCTTTTCTTCCGCCGCTCTCTTTTCACCATTAGTCTCAGGACTTAGCTCAGGCATGGGGATCCGTTCCTCTCTCTCACACACACATTGTAATCTCCGGATATATACTCAGATAAAACAAAGCCTCTCCGGAGCACAAGACGTAGGGTTGTTATCTCCACCGTGAGAGGCCCGAACTTGCTAAAACCACCGTGTCACCCATATGCATCTCGATAGATCATGCTCCGTTATCCTACCCCTCTCTTACTGTCGGAATCGTTACCACAACACCCGGTACTCCGATAAATGTCTGAAACCTTCCGGAACCTTTCCGGTGTCCAAACATAGTCGTCCAATATATCGATCTTTACGTCTCGACCATTTCGAGACTCCTCGTCATGTCCGTGATCACATCCGGGACTCCGAACAACCTTCTGTACATGAAAACACATAAGCTCATAATATAACCGTCATCAAACTTTAAGCGTGCGGACCCTACGGGTTCGAGAACTATGTAGACATGACCGAGACACATTTCCGGTCAATAAACAATAGCGGAACCTGGATGCTCATATTGGCTTCCACATATTCTATGAAGATCTTTATCGGTCAAACCGCATAACAACATATTTTGTTCCCCTTTTCATCGGTATGTTACTTGCCCGAGATTTGATCGTCGGTAACCTAGTTCAATCTCATTACCGGCAAGTCTCTTTACTCGTTTTGTAACACATCATCCCGTAACTAACTCATTAGTTACAATGCTTGCAAGGCTTATAGTGATGTGCATTACCGAGTGGGCCCAGAGATACCTCTCCGACAATCGGAGTGACAAATCCTAATCTCGAAATACGCCAACCCAACAAGTACCTCCGGAGACACTTGTAGAGCACCTTTATAATCACCCGATTCACGTTGTGACTTTTGGTAGCACACAAAGTGTTCCTGCGGTAAACGGGAGTTGCATAATCTCCTAGTTACAGGAACATGTATAAGTCATGAAGAAAGCAATAGCAACATACTAAACGATCAAGTGCTAAGCTAACGAGAATCGGGTCAAGTCAATCACATCATTCTCCTAATGATGTGATCCCGATTAATCAAATGACAACTCATGTCTATGGCTAGGAAACATAACCATCTTTGATCAACGAGCTAGTCAAGTGGAGGCATACTAGTGACACTCTGTTTGTCTATGTATTCACACATGTATTACGTTTCCGGTTAATACAATTCTAGCATGAATAATAAACATTTATCATGAGAATAAGGAAATAAATAATAACTTTATTATTGCCTCTAGGGCATATTTCCTTCAAATCGGCTCCCTTATACGGCCCGTGGATAAATATTGTGTCCTTTTTAAGGCTTGATATTGGAGATGAGCTAATCAGGATACCTGTACCAGCCCCAAGCGCGTGTGACATGGCAAGTGCCACGCCTCTGGCTCGGCATGCAGGCGTGGCACGTCTCAGGACATGCCAAAGGTTTTGTTCAGATCGATCGGTAGCGCCAGAGCAAGTGCCACCGCGCTGCACGTGGAGCTATTCGCGCGGCGCACGACACGCACGCCCGCCCGTCCGTCCGTCCGATCAACTCTCTCCTGCCCGCATGCGTTTCCTTGAAAGCTGTTCCGTTCCTTCTCTTTTCCCGCTCTCCCGAGGTAATAGCACCCCAGGTCCCTGAACTTGCATGTCAGGTGATGGTTTAGTCCTTGTAGTTGCAAAAGCTGATTATTTCGTCCCTGAACTTGCAATGGTTGTGCAAAATTAGTCCTAGACCAATCACAGCTCGCCAACTGGATGCCAAGTGGCCTGGCTGGTCAGCGCGCAACATTTTGCACTTAGCCCCCTGCATTATTGCCTTATCAACCCGCAGTGCAACAGCAAGTGGCACTTGAATAAATGTTGTCTCCCCTGGTCAAAAACTCCTGTTCCTCTTTGTCCTCGCCTCTCCGACCGCGCTAGCTGCTGCCGCTGGAGCTGGAGCCGCGGGCTGACGTCAGCCATCATGGCGACATTACCGGAGCTCACCGGCGATGTGCAGCCGCCTCCTTCCGTCCATGAAGTTAGGCCGCACGACGTCTTCCCTCCTGATTACGGTTCGTTTTCTTCATCTCCTCTGATCGTCCTCCTCTGCTTTGCTCCTCCTCCATTGTCGCACGTAGCACCGGTGGATCGGTCTGTTTTGAGAGCGATTCTTGTACATCCAGTGGTACCTATTGCATATTGTTCTTGTAGTGGATTAAAGAACTGATTTTGACCACAAATTTTGGTCTAGGATTTAGGTATTTCTATTTTTTGGCAAAGGTTTAGGGTTCATGTGCTGCTGTGTATTTAGTGACCTTGGGTAGCCATTGCAAAGTGTGCGGAATAGGTCAGAGATCATGACTGTAACATAAATATCCAATTGTTACTAGATTTGTTCAGTTAATCTGCAAGATGTAGTTAATTGAACTTTTCTTCAGTTAACCATATTGCTGCACTTGAAGATGCAGTAGCTGATATTTTTTCAGTTAACTATATTGCTGCACTTTATTTTGATTTCTCTAGGGGTGCATATATCTTCGTTGTAGTGTCTTGGTCCCCTAAATCTATAAGAGGCAGTTAACTGAATGTTTGTAGTTAACTAACTGCATCTAGAAGATGCAGTTAACAGAATTTGTGCTTATATTCTGTTGTATACTTGTTATGTTGATGTTTGTGCTTATATTCTGCTCTATGTGGGTGCAGTGTGTGATTCAGCAATGGGACGGAGTGTGAATACTCCTTTCTTTACACTAGAACTTGAGCATGGAGGTATTTCCTATGGACCAACAAATAGCATGGAGTATTACAATCCATCTGTGGAGGTGATTGATTATGTTAATGTTGGGTCATTCTCATATGCATTCATTGAAGAGCATCTAAAATGGCTGGGATATCCTGTCCATGAGCACATAATTTACTGGCCAAGACCTGGAAAACAAATTTCAGATGGGATGGTGAGAATTAGAGGTGATGAGGATGTGCAGCAAATGATCAGAGAAAGTGCTAAGCAGGAAGTGCTTGTAATCATGCTGGGCCATTCAGATTTCATCAGTAACTTTAGGGAAGATTTGATAGTGTCATTGATACGTCTCCAACGTATCAATAATTTTTGATTGTTCCATGCTATATTATATTCTGTTTGGACATTATTGGGCTTTATTATACACTTTTATATTATGTTTGGGACTTACCTATTAACCGGAGGCCCAGCCTGTAATTGCTGTTTTTTGCCTATTTCAGAGTTTCGCAGAAAAAGAATATCAAATGGAGTCCAAACGGAATGAAACCTTCGAACGTGATTTTCGGAGCGAACGTGATCCAGAGGACTTGGACCCTCACGCCAAGACATCAACCAGGAAGGCACGAGGTAGGGGGCGCGCCACCCCTTGGGCGTGCCTCCATCCTCGTGGGCCCCACGTTGCTCCACCGACGCATTTCTTCCTCCTATATATACCCACGCACTTCAAACTACCAGACACGGAGCCAAAAACCTAATTCCACCGCCGCAACCTTCTCATGCACTGTGAGATCTCATCTTGGGGCCTTTTAGGAGCTCACGGAGGGGGGCATCAATCATGGAGGGCTTCTACATCAACACCATAGCCTCCCCGATGATGTGTGAGTAGTTTACCTCAGACCTTCGGGTCCATAGTTATTAGCTAGATGGCTTCTTCTCTCTTTTTGGATCTCAATACAATGTTCTCCCCTCTCTTGTGGAGATCTATTCGATGTAATCTTCTTTTGCGGTGTGTTTGTTGAGACCGATGAATTGTGGGTTTATGATCAAGTTTATCTATGAACAATATTTGAATCTTCTCTGAATTCTTTTATGTATGATTGGTTATCTTTGCAAGTCTCTTCGAATTATCAGTTTGGTTTGGCTTACTAGATTGATCTTTCTTGAAATGGGAAAAGTGCTTAGCTTTGGGTTCAATCTTGCGGTGTCCTTTCCCAAAGGATGTGAGGGCAGCAAGGCACGTATTGTATTGTTGCCATCGAGGATAACAAGATGGGGTTTATATCATATTGCATGAATTTATCCCTCTACATCATGTCATCTTACTTAAAGTGTTACTCTGTTCTTTTGAACTTAATACTCTAGATGCATCTTTGGATAGCAAATGATGTGTGGAGTAATAGTAGTAGATGCGTGCAGGAGTCGGTCTACTTGTCGCGGACGTGATGCCTATATACATGATCATACCTAGATATTCTCATAACTATGCTCAATTCTGTCAATTGCTCAACAGTAATCTGTTCACCCACCATAATACTTATGCTCTCGAGAGAAGCCAGTAGTGGAACCTATGGCCCTCGGGTCTATTTTCCATCATATTAATCTCACATCAACTAGCTATTTATAACGCCATTTATTTTGCTTTCTTTACTTTGCATATTTATCATAAAAATACCAAAGATATTATCTTATCAGATCTCACTCTCGTAACTGACCGTGAAGGGATTGACAACCCCTTTATTGCGTTGGTTGTGAGCATTTATTTGTTTGTGTAGGTGCGAGGGACTCGTGCATGGCCTCCTACTGGATTGATACCTTGGTTCTCAAAAACTGAGGGAAATACTTACGCTACTTTACTGCATCACCCTTTCCTCTTCAAGGGAAAACCAACGCAGTGCTCAAGAGGTAGCAAGAAGGATTTCTGGCGGCGTTCTTTGGGAGTCTCACGCAAAAAGTCAACATACCAAGTACCCATCACAAACCCTTATCTCCCGCAATACCTTATTTGCTATTTGCCTCTCGTTTTCCTCTCCCCCACTTCACCCTTGCCGTTTTATTCGCCCTCTCTTTATCGTTCGCCTTCTTCCGGTATGTATCTTTGTTTATGTTTCCTTGTGCCTTCTATATGCTTGCATCTTAGCTTGCTGAAAATCTATTGATATGGATCCACTTAAAGTGTTCTACTTGGATCATCTTGATCCTTATCTTTCGTCTTTGAAACCCCAACTAGCCTAGTTGATGGGAAATCTTTAGATGAGCATGCTCATTTTAAAGGCCATCGATTATCCGAAAAGGGAAGCTCTTATGGTATCATATAAATAGTTTGCTATGCTATGCTTGGAATCTTTGTGAAATTTGTGATTTTACTTGTTGCTCTAAGAACCCTAAAAACACCTCCCCTACCTATGTGAGTTCAATGATAATGAAATCTTATCTTCTTATGCAAAGGGTGTTTATAGCTACTATGATATCGAACAAATTGAAGAATTTGTCGCTTTTTAAGGGTGCTCATGAAGTTGCTTCTTTGATTGAAAAGTATGATCTTACTCTCAACAAATCTGAAAATTCTGTCAGACTTAAATATTGCAATGAAAACTTTGCTCATAATGTCTATGTCCAAGAATTTGAAAGAATGACCGTTGCTTTGGAAGAAAATAATGATATGCATGAATATATAGACAATGATGATTCTGATGATTTGGTTGAAATATCCCTTGATGAACATGATGCTTGCTATTCTTGTGGCCATGATGCCAATATTTATGAAGACGAATTTGCTATAGTTCCTTATGTTAAAAATGAGATTTTTGCTATTGCACCCATGCTTGATAGTTCCTTCGATGAAAAGCATGATTGCAATGATTTTACTATAAATTCTATTGATGTCAATTGTGCTAAAAATATGCAAAACCCTAAACTTGGAGATGCTAGTTTTGCTATGTCATCTACTTGTTGCAATGATCATGATTGGGGTGATTCTTCTTTTGATCTTGAAAATTTATTTAAGCCCCATGATAAATATGAGATTGATAATAATTTTTGCAATAATATTGAAAGTGGGTTTGGAAGAGTGTCAACTTTAGATCCCACATATTTGGAGAATGTTCAATCTTATGGTATTTTTGATAAAAGTGGGTTTGGAGAGGTCATGACTTTGGTTAATGTTAATCCCACTATTTTGGAAGAGTGTCAACTTTGCATACATGTGGATCGTGTTAAGAATATGTTTTGTGATAGCTATATTGTTGAATTTGCTTATGATCCTACATGTAATTATTATGAGAGAGGAAAATATGGTCGTAGAAATTTTCATGATAATAAATTACCTCTCGTTATGTTGAGATTGCTATTGTTTCTTTCCACTTCCTTGCATATGCTAGTTTTTGCTTGCTATGATAATTTGTTTGCCTATAAGATGCCTATGCATAGGAATTATGTTAGACTTAGATGTGTTTGTCAGGTGTTTCATGATGCTCTCTTTGTGCTTCAATTCTTGTCTCTCATACGAGCATCATTAAAATTATCTATGCCTAGCTAGGGGCGTTAAACGATAGCGCTTGTTGGGAGGCAACCCAATTTTATTTTTAGTTTTTTGCTTTTTGCTTCTGTTTAGGAATAAATATTTGATCTAGCCTCTGGTTAGATTTGTTTTTATGTTTTAATTAGTGTTTGTGCCAAGTTTAACCCATAGGATCTTCTTGGATGATAGTTATTTGATCTTGCTGAAAATTCCAGAAACTCTCTGTTCACGAAAATAATTGTTAAAAATCACCAGGACGTGATAAAATATTGATTCCAATTGCTGATGATCAATAAACAAATTTTCTAGGTCTTCCTATTTTGGTTGAAATTTTGGAGTTCCATAAGTTTGCGTTAGTTACAGATTACTACAGACTGTTCTGTTTTTGACAGGTTCTGTTTTTTGTGTGTTGTTTGCTTATTTTGATGAATCTATGGCTAGTAAAATAGTTTATAAACCATAGAGAATTTGTAATACAGTAGGTTTAACACCAGTATAAATAAAGAATGATTTCATTACAGTACCTTGAAGGGGTGTTTTGTTTTCTTTCGCTAACGGAGCTCACGAGATTTTCTGCTGAGTTTTGTGTTGTGAAGTTTTAAAGTTTTGGGTAAAAGATTTGATGGATTATGGAACAAAGAGTGGAAAGAGCCTAAGCTTGGGGATTCCCATGGCACCCCAATATAATCTAAGGACACCTAAAAGCCAAAGCTTGGGGATGCCCCGGAAGGCATCCCCTCTTTTCGTCTACTTCTATCGGTAACTTTACTTGGAGCTATATTTTTATTCACCACATGATATGTGTTTTGCTTGGAGCGTCTTGTATTATTTCAGTCTTTGTTTGTCAGTTTTCCACAATCATCCTTGCTGTACATACCTTTTGAGAGAAACACACATGATTCGGAAATTATTAGAATACTCTATGTGCTTCACTTATATCTTTTGAGTTATATAGTTTTTGCTCTTGTGCTTCACTTATATCTTTTAGAGCACGGTGGTGGATTTGTTTTATAGAAACTATTGTTCTCTCATGCTTCACTTAGATTATTTTGAGAGTCCTACAAAACAGCATGGTAATTTGCTTTAATTATGATAGGCATTCAAGATTAGTAAATTTTTTCTTATGAGTGTGTTGAATATTATGAGAAGTTAGATGCTTGATAATTGTTTTGAGATATGGAGAGATGATATTAGAGTCATGCTAGTTGAGTAGCTGTGAATTTGAGAAATACTTGTGTTAAAGTTTGTGATTCCCGTAGCATGCACGTATAGTGAACCGTTATGTGTTGAAGTCGGAGCATGATTTATTTATTGATTGTCTTCCTTATGAGTGGCGGTCGGGGACGAGCGATGGTCTTTTCCTACCAATCTATCCCCCTAGGAGCATGCGCGTAATACTTCGTTTCGATAACTAATAGATTTTTGCAACAATTATATGAGTTCTTTATGACTAATGTTGAGTCCATGGATTATACGCACTTTTCTTCCTTCCACCATTGCTAGCCTCTCTAATACCGCACACTTTTTGCCGGTATCATACACCCACCATATACCTTCCTCAGAATAGCCACCATACCTACCTATCATGGCATTTCCATAGCCATTCCGAGACATATTGCCATGCAACTTTCCACCATTCCGTTTATTATGACATGCTCCATCATTGTCATATTGCTTCGCATAATAATGTAGTTGACATCGTATTTGTGGCAAAGCCATCGTTCATAATTCTTTCATACATGTCACTCTTGATTCATTGCATATCCCGGTACACCGCCGGAGGCATTCACATAGAGTCATATTTTGTTCTAAGTATTGAGTTGTAATTGTTGAGTTGTAACACTACAAAAAAAAATACACTTCCGTGATGATACGTGTTTGTCACAGTAGGTCGCGTTTTTTGTCATGCATGTACATCCATGACGATTTTATGACAGAATCAAGATAGTCATACATGTGCTGTCATAGAAGTGTTCGATGACATTACCAAAATTATCATCACGGAAGTGTCCACTTACATGACGATAAATCGCGCGTCACAGAAGTGCTTTCGTCAAGGGTGACCGACATGTGGCATCCACCGTAATGGAACACCGTTAAGCTATCGGGTCGGGTTTTGGATCCGATAACCCGTTAATGACCAGGACCAATGGGGATTTTCCACGTGTAAAATCATCATTGGTCGGAGGAAACACGTGTCGGCTCATCATTGGGACAGATGCCATCCACTCATTGGACGTAAAGCGCCTATGATACGTCGACATACGTGGCACGCCCATCAAGTTTAAATGGGCGGCCCAACTAAAGGCCCACAAGATTTTATGGACCATAATGGGCGGCCCAGCTAAAGGCCCACTTAGATTTGTGGACCACAATGGGCTGGCCCAGCTAAAGGCCCACAAGATTTCGCGGGCCATAATAGGCCGACCCAGGTAAAGGCCCACAAGATCTTTGTGTGCCATAATGGGCCGGCCCAGGTAAAGGCCCACAAAGATCTTGCGGATCATATTGGGCTGGCCCAGCTAAAGGCCCACGAGATTTTTCCGACATTAATGGGCCGGCCCAGCTGTAGGCCCAAAAGATTTTGAGGAACCTAGTAGGCCGGCCCATTAACTGGGCTGCCATGTTTTGGGCCAAATGTCGACCATATTTGATCCGGTCCATTAATGGCCTGCCACGTTCCCGGCCTAATAATGGCCCATATAAGATCCGCCATTAAAGCCTCCCACTTTCCGGGCCAAATCACGGCCTGAATCAGGTCCGACCCTTTAAGAGGCTTTGGGCTCAATTATGGCCCATATCAGATTCGCCCGTTAATCGACGCTATGCTTTTGGGCCCACTTGCTAAAGGCACATTTAGTAATTCAGCCTCGATATTAGTTTCTACTGTTAAGGGCACATGTTAACATTTTGGCCCTATATTAATTTCGCCTGTTAAAAAGCCCGTCATATAGTTGGGCCTAACTACGGCCCGGTTTGCATCCGCCACCTTTCGCTGACGGATATCCGATTGGGCCAAACAAGGACCGTGACAACTTTGGCCTGTTAAAAGCCCGTGAATTGATTCGCACAATCATGGGCCGGGTCAATTTCGGGCTGCTGCCGGCCCGTGAGCTATTCGGCATGTTTCAGGCCCAACCTACTTCTCAGCCTCCTAAAAGCAGATTGAGTTTTCTTGCGAAAAGAGGGCCGGGGGTTACTCGGCCTATTAAAGGCCTGAATCTACTAGTGAGCCCGGTTTTGACGGGGCCCATGATGCGGATCATACATCGTGATTGCATGACGGCCCGATTATGTACCGTAATTTTACGGTTTGGCCGGTTTATCGCGAAGATAGGGATATATATACTGATAAAATAACCGCAGCATCGTGAATAAGAAAAACCTAGACCATACAATAAAGAAATTACGGCATATTACATCCATGGGCATCAAAGTTCGCCACTATGATAATAAAGCACAAGCAGACAATGATTACATACACTTTGGTCATCAAAGATCGCCACGATTGCAAATAAACACGCCGACAAAATAATATACAAAACCGACAAAGACTTCAATAGAGTTCAAGAAAGGTTAGCCTCATTGGGAGCTGCAGCAAGCAAGCTGAGCAAGATGATGAGATCTGCGCTTGTTCAACACTTATATCTTCCTCACTCAAAAGATAAACAAGCAGGGCGGATGATAGGTTTTTGCACATAAAAGTATCAGTCTTGACAACAATTCATCACATTTCTTGCGATGAATAAAGTGACACGCTTTAAAATTGCATTAACACAATATGGTATTGTGCAGGTCAAGACATGGTAGGAAATGACATTGTGAAGGAGTTGGCAGCTTCACGACACCACCTGGATTACAGATCAAGAACTCATAAGTATCAATGGTTAGTGTCTTTGTCAATTTATCCCATTTCAGATTGGCAAATAAAGAGACGGTTTAAATAATAGTAGAATGATATGACATTGTTCATAGTTACGACATTGCAGAATATGACATTGTGTCAGTAGTGGCTAGGTTCACCACACCAACGGATTACGGATGAAGAAGCGAAGCATACATGCAAAGTGCAAAAGAAGATCACTTGCTCTGTATAGTTTAATTTACATGGTATGAAGAAGGAACTTGGTTGTACAACAGAAAACTTAAATTGAGAAGGACAAAATTTTGTTTATGTACATAATAAACTTTAAACATGCAATTTGATGCAAACACCAAAAAGAAACAAATTGCTATTGCGGTCATATGCCTAACCAAATATACACAACAAAGTTTGAAGGCTTGAGAAGGACAAACTTACACTTTGGTGAAGACAGGCTCTATAAAGCCCTTGTCCATGCTGATGGGGGGTGGGGGCAATTCAAGAAGTTTAGCACAAAATCTTCTTCATAAGCATTGCCTTTATTCTACATTTTGTTAAGAGTAATATGGATGTGATAATATACGAAAAATGGAGAATATTTAAGACAAGATGAAGAGTGATGCTACATAACCAAGTAGCTATAAATGTATGTGCAGTGATAGAGGCAAAAGGCACAGCCAAGAGCAATGCACAGCTAAACTTCTTCAGTACCAACCTTATGGTAAGAGTAAATATAGATCTGATGTGTAGAAAATGGAGGGCAAAGGAAAATAAGCTGCTGAGTGATGGTACATGAACAACTACATGTCATTATAAGTACACTGATAAAGGTTAACATGTACTTACAAGAACAATGCAGAGCTAAAAAAATTCATTGGCATTGATATATTCTACACTAATGTAACCATTCATACAGATCGATAATTTGGAGCGAACAATTGATAAGCAAGCTATCATGCATACCGCTGTCACATAATGAACCAGGTATGTATGCAAGTACAGTTGATACAGAGAAGCAGTACTAACAAGAGCAAAGTAGCGGGCATCATATTTGCGATATCCTGTCGTTCTTTTCAAACCGGAATTCTTCTTCGAGCAGATTTCCTGCAAAAAGATCCGTAAGGCACATGCGGAAAAGTAGAAGTTCAAATTGTCATGTGATTTCATAGAAAGTACCTCATCCTGGGAACGAGACCAGTGCATAACAAGATTTTTCCATTCAATGTCTTCTAAATTTAGCAAAGGAGACTTCACCGGAAATTCGTTTATAGACTTGCCATCAAAGTGTGATTTCCTCAGGTAACACCAATACTGCTTCAATGCTTCCTTGAAAAGCACAAGCAAGCTTTGCTCGTCATGACTATCCAGATTGACCCTCGCCTAGTTACAACAATGTAATGTAAAACATTTGTGTTCGATCAGCAAAAAATAGGAAAATAATAACCATGAATAATAGCACTTACGCGTAAGTTGGACAGGAAGATGTGAAAATGGTGTTTGTCTTCACTATAATCTTCCCATGATGGGAATATATGCACGTAGTCCCTAACAACATTGAAAGCATTGTCTTTTAAACTGGGAATAAATGGAATGGGGTTCCAATCTGCAGGAATTGGCCGTCTCTGCAGCTTGGGATAGGTCTTCACCGTGGACTTGCTTTGTACTTTTGGCTGGAGTGGGATTTTTACGTGGTATGGCTGGTGCTATGGCAAATGAAATCGGTATACCTTTTATTTGGGTGCAGGTCACATGTGGTGGGGCTAGTGGTGTGGCCAAGAAGTATGGGTGCAGTTCTTCGGAGTCGGTCCTATGTTTTGTGTCACCGGGTTGTACATCCAATATAAGTGGGGAACTAATGCGATTTCTCGGCACCACCATGTTTTTCAAGGACTTTCTTGGTGCTCCTTCAGGTTCGGCAATCACCCACTTCCTTTTTGATGTCTGATGCACAAGAACATCATTTGAGTGAAAAAACATGGTATGATGACAGATGGAATATGTATTGATAATGGATCGACATGGCATCTCGAGTTATATGATGAGTAAACTAAGCAGATGGCGGTGCAACAAAGTAGAAGAAATGCAAGACAACAAATGCAAGATACGCGCAATCAATAAAACCTTGCCAAATAATAACATGCACCTTTAAGGTTGAAAAGGACAGGCCAAATGCCATAGACTCCTCGAGGTTAGAATAGTCATTATGATGATATTATGAACAAGAATCAGCAGTGGGGGAGCGTCTGAGTTTCATTGCTTTTAATGGCACTCAATGCCTTGGTTCCAATTTTGTAAGTCATTGCGTTGTTCCACAATATTCTTCTCGATGCGCGGATTCTGATATTCACTGTAATTGTGTATAATATCTGAGAACCATGAAACATAAATAGTTGTGAGATTATCTTTGTAATGCAGATGATATTCTAATATAGGGGCGCCCCTGTAAACACTTATGTGCTATCACTGGATTCTGATGAGAGAGCTCATGCGTGCTGTAATATGGTGCGTGCATTTATATAATCTCGGCACAAGTACACAAAAAATAGGCTCCATAAGTAAGGATAGTCAGGATGATAGGTTCATAATATCTTTATAGAGAGTTTATTGCCAAACCATAATAACAAGAGCACACGGCAACTCAGGTAGATCATAGTTTACATAATAGGGGTACACCATTACCACGATATATAAATCGGGAAAGTGGAACTGGCTTGAAAATATGGTCTGTATGTCAGCTAGTAATTGAAAGCCTATCGATCTCGACAAAGGCCAGCTCTATCGAACATGGTAAAGAAGAGCAAGCAGATTTTGGATAATAAAATGTTGGTTGCGTAGTGCCCACACATGATGAACGAGGCGCATTAAGAATGCAACTCCCAGCTGTCTCTCGACCATTTCAGGCGGTTGGATGAAGATCCTACATCTCCTAACCCTTTTTCTTCCTCGCTCTCGATTCTTCCCTCTGAGAACACCGCACGGGTCAGCCGGCCGGACCACCGGCCCCCACCGCCTGTGTTCCTCCGCCACGCCCATCCCCACCGGCCCCCAACCCCCACCTCAAGGCTGAAGTTTTCTTCGTTCGGGCGAGGCCCCACAACCACTGAGCCCTTCGATCGCACCGGCCGAACTCCGCGAAGCCTCTGAAAAACCGATCGACCCAATTTTGAAATTAGTCTCATGTGATTTAACTAGTGTGAAATATAAAAGGGGAAAACCATAAGCATTGGGAGTATAGTGTTGAGCGTGCCATGGCGGATCCGAAGGTGCAAACCTGCATAAAGGCAACTTTGCAACCAAGACAAGAAATCGAGTAAAGCGGTGGCGATCTATTTTCTTCTGTGATAAATAAGTTGAGCAGAATTTAAAGAGTATCGCTTTCCTGCGGGCGCTGCACGCATCTGCTGAGAATTTGACGGTGCTGCGGTAGCGATGGCTGTCGGCGGCGTGGAAGCAGATCTAGGAGGGTAGACGGTGGTGGCGGGGCGCGCTGGACGAGACGGTCATAGGAGCGGCGCCGACGGGGATGAAGCGAGAGGACGGGATGCAAGGATCCCGGTCCAAGGCGTGGATGAGAGAGGTCGATCTCTTGTAATGGACGGCAAGGCTGGGGTATCAGCCCGGCATGGTGGAGGAGGACGGCGGTGGATGGGGTGGCGGACGGCGGCATTTGGAGAAGGGTGGGGTGGAGAGGGTGTTTTGGCGCCCATAGAGTACGAATGGGGAAAAGGGAGGTAGAGAGGAAGGGGGAACCATGTATTCAGTGGCGCTTGTCTCAAATAGAGAAATTGACAAAATTAGCCCCCGTTTCAAATTTCTACTACATCACAGCAACATTAGTCGGTTGGGGATAGGACGGTAATCTCGCATACACCGAATATTTGCCGACGAGAGTTTGTTTTTGTCGCCCACCGTGTATGCATATTGTCACGACCGGTTTTCCAATAAAAATATTTATTGAGAAACCGATCTTTTAATTCCAGTGTGAGGAAAAATCCTCCTGATTGGTAGATAAAATCTTGATACAATAAGCCAGTAGCATTAGAATATATTATGGTATTTCCAGCCGGGTGCTCAACCAATTATTACAAGCACGCCAATAATTATACATAATGGCGGATATGACACAATGGAGTGGTGGCATACTACTAACTCGAGGTAAAGTGGTGGTGCAATAACACAGTGGAGTGGATAACATGATTCCTACATTGGCAGCTCATCGAGCGTCAAGGTGAGGCTCGATGGAATTATTTGGGTAGCGGAAGCGGAAGTAACATAGTGACTAATCCAGGGTCGCACGAGATCGACCGGGATTCCTCTAGGCGTCGGACTCGCTATCGAACTCTTCATCCATGAGATCGCCTTCACGGGGATATGGCCAAATCAACAAGCGGTGAGTACTTTGAAAGTACTCGCAAGACAGATTCGGACCTAAGATATAACAAATGCATGCATGAATGCGTCATGAGTAATTTAACAATGCACATTCAAATCAGTATAACAAGGTAAGTAAAAGGGAGTCGGCGGTAGTCCGCCGAAAACCAATAAAATAAATCGAAAACCGATCGGGTGTGCAAGCGACACCTCAAGGGTGAACAAATAAGTAAAACATGTCATGATCCGGGCGTCTAAGCGACACCACATAAAGGGCTTATCTTGAAAGAAAAGACATGCATGTCACGATCGGACGTCGGAGCGACATCACGTAAAGGGCTTATATCAAAAGTAAATAAATAACAATGCTACGCCGGACGCCCGAGCGACATCACGTAAAGGGCTTATATCCAAAAGTAAATAAATAACAATGCCACGCGATCGGACGTCCGAGCGACATCGCGAAAGGGCTTATATCCAAAAGTAAATAAATAACAATGCCACAACGGACGTTCGAGCGACATCGCAGAAAGGGCTTATATCCAAAAGTAAATAAATAACAATGCCGATGGACGTCTGAGCGACATCGCAGAAAGGGCTTATATCAAAAGTAAATAAATAACAATGTCAGCGATCGGACGTCTGAGCGACATCGCAGAGAGGGCTTCAATTCATTATTCATAACTTGCAAGAATTTATGCTCACCGGTAAATATTCAACACGTGATAAATAACAGGTTAGTCCATTCCACGTGAATAAACGTTAACCGGACTTAATACTCATGTGGCTCACCAGAGTTTTTGTCACCAAGACCTAATCTTGACAAGATAAGATAAACACAGAACTTGGATATGGATAAGATGATTCAAAGGAATTATTGACTCTGCAGAGTTTGTACTAGAAAGTCCACGTACCAACGGATTTCGTAGTCACGTAAGGGCGACTAGTTCCGTTTATGGTATTTCGAAGAAACACAACAATCCAAGACACACCCATCCCACCTCACGATGCCAGAATCACCCTAGACAGCGTTCAAGAAAAACTTTGAGACGGGAGATCACAATCTCGAATAGCATGGGATCAAATTTATATACGCCGCTCTAAAGGGTGCCCCTCTCGGTCCCAACCGAAACACCCATGCCCCGATCGGATGATAGGCTTTAATCCAGGGCCATGGAACCCTCATCCTGGTCTCTCGATTTGGTGTGTACCAGGAAAGTGGTTTGCAACTTACTACGCCATATCCCTTGCGGAAAACATGTGGTAGTACGGAAAAGGAAAATGGACTAAACTGGATCGATACATGCCGACACCGAGTCAAATAATTTGGCATAAGACTGGCATGCTACAACACTGCCATCTTACCCATTCTCATGCCAACTCATGGCCATGCAAACTCATTTCCATCAACTCATGGATTTCGAAACTCACTTGCCTCAACTTTTCACGTGATATAACTTTCATCGAGATGCTCATGAACATGCCATGAAACTACTTAATGCAAACATGCCCAAACACTCATCATATCAAAAGTTCAAACATGCTTGCCTGGTTGAGAGTAGTCGAGGCGGTGAAGTTCGCGGTAAATCACCTCCTTCTGTATCTACGGTATACAAAATACACGCACTAACGTAAATACCATATGGGGTGCACAAAAATATTCCAAATATTTTTCAAATAAACCTGATAAAAAACTAGACAAAATTTTGAAGAGGACAGAAAAAGAATCACTCAAAATCCTTTTCTGTTTAAAAGTTATAAGAGTTTTGGTCCAAGGACCTCTCTGTAATGAAATGTAAAACTCTCGTGGGTCTAAGCGAGAAAAGTCAGAAAACGATTCAGATTAGAAAGCGCATTTGCGAATACGCTTTCGAAACGGTTAAAAAGAACCGAGAGGCTGACGGGCTGGTCCCACCCGTCAGGTTTGAATATTCAAAAGAGGCGGCGAGCTCGTTTGGCGCCGAGAGCATGCGGTGGTCGCCGGTGATCCATGGCGAGGCAGGGGATCGGGTGGTACCTCTGTGCTCGATTGCATCCTTCTGCGTCGGTGGGTGGTGGTGGTGGTCGCAATGAGCACCACGTCGCCAAAGGCCCTTGCTCCGGGACGGTGGTTCGGTAGTCGTGGGCCTCGTCAGAGAGTTCTTTGGGGTCAAATTGGAGTGGGGGTTAGTCTCCTAGAGGTGTCATGAGGCTACGAGCAAGTCTAGGGCGGTGGAGGAGCTCTCACGGAGAGAACGCTGCCGGAGCCGAAGTGGGCCGGAGGTGGCGGATTTGAGGAAGAAGGGCCCCTCGAGGCTCTTCCAGTGGCTGGGCGGGTGCAGTGAGGTGGTGGAGATGTGCGGGTCGAGAGCTGAGCTCGGGCGCTTATTTATAACCGCTCGAGGCGGTTGCCGTGAACGGGATAAGTCCGGCGAGCAATTACGCGGTGCTGTGGCTGGACGGTTGGTTTAGGGGCTTGAGCATCGTCTAGACGGAGTACTGATTCCATCCTGGTGCCTAACTCAGGAAGGCAGGAGCGGTTACGGGCTGTCCCCAACGGAACGGCCGTGCGGCACGTCGGCGGCAGAGGGCGCGCCCTGTGCGTGCTGTGCCACGCGGCGACGGTGTTGCAGGCGTCTTGGCCGGCAAGGGAGACGGCCACGGGAGCTCCAGTGGCGTGGGCGGTGCGAACAGCGTTGCAGGTCAGGTGCCCCCGTCGCCGCCACGGAGGTCCCGACGCCACAGAAGACGCCGCGAGATGGGCTGGGGGTGCCACCGACGCCAGAACCAACCAAGTGTGTGCGCGGCGCCTGGACGGAGGAGGGGTCAGGCGTGAACGCGCCAGCGCAGCGCTTGACAGGTGACAGCATTCCGATTTAAACCGAACTTACCGAAACTCACGAAGTTCTCTGGAAGTGCAAAGTAACAAAGGCAAGTCGGTGTCTGACGAGAATGATTTTGGTATGTGGGGATTTTTCCTTGAGCTGATTTTTTGGTGGAGTGGCTTCTCATTACATCCGGGGCTGCCTGAATTTTGGTGGAATTTTTGGAGAAGAGGAGGTATGAATTTCACCAAATTTGACAAATCTGGTCCAAACTTGCAGAAGCTGAAACTTGAAAATTTTGAAAAGAAGAAGAGTGGATGTTGATGGTTCTAGGTTGTGGGTGCTAGGGACTATCCAGAGGAGGGTTTTTGAGATCAAAATTCAAAGGCAAATAGGTACTTTCTTTGCAAATCACCTAGGCTCAAAATAATGGACATAATTGTTTTGGGGAAAGAAATAAATGAGATAAAATCCAAAAGTGAGTTGGACCTGTTGGGACAGAATATTTGGATTGCCCCAAAGTGGAAGGAGGGATTTTGGGAAGATTTACCACATGAGACATGGTGAAAAGTATGGATGGTTTCAAAATAAGAGAAGACCCAAAACTCCTAGGGTTTTCTTATTAAAAGAAAAATAAATCCCAAAAAAATAAATTTGAGAAGGGGGAGAGTCAGAAGAAGGGTTTTTAAATAACCAACACCAGAGTTGAAGAAGATGCCAAAATAAAATCCATTGCCAAAGGGGAAATTTTTGAGAGAGAGATTTTTGGAAGGGTTTAAATGACCTTCTTCAAAACCAACAAAGTTTTTGTTGAAAACCAAACAAAATTTTTTTGAGTGTCACAACACCTACCCCCTTAGGAAAAATCTCGTCCCCGAGATTTCAGCTGATCCTCAAATAAGTGTGGGTGCTCGTCCAAGGAAATCCTCCCTTTCACAAGTGGCTTCACTCTTTGTGTGATTGCTCCACTGAACTCTGAAAAACTTGATGGTTTTCTGTCGGGTCCTCCTTTCAGACTCCTCCAAGATTTTTATTGGATGCTCCCGATATGTGAGGTCTGGCTGCACGTCAATGTTTTCATGGGGTACCGCTTCCTGGGTTGCTCACGCACTTCCTCAATTGCGTAGACGTGGAACACGTCGTGGACGCCGGATAAATCTCCGGTAAGTCTAGCTGGTAGGCTACCGTGCCTCTCCGTGCCACTATGCAAAATGGTCCGGTGAATCTTGGTGCTAGCTTCCCTTAATCTTTGAATCGCTGCAGGCCTCTCATAGGGGATACCGTAGGTACACAAATTCACCGGGTTCAAACTGACTCCCGATGTTTTTGATCGTAATAACTCTTCCGTCGACTTTGAGCTGTCTTGAGTCGATCCCTAATCACCTTAACTTTATCTTGACCTCCTTGAGCATGTGCAGGGCGAAGATATGGCTGTCTCCGGTTTACGACCAATTTAGCGGGTACGACATCTCCGCCTGCATAAGGCTTCAAAGGGCGCCATTTGCAGGCTGGCCTGGTAACTGTTGTTGTATGCGAATTCTGCGTATGGCGGGCTTTCCTCCCAACTGGTTCCATAGATGAGGACACATGCTCTTAGCATGTCTTCTAGAATTTGGTTTACGGCGTTGCTCAGTTTGTCCATCGATGCAGGGGTGGTGGTATGCGGTAATCGAATGCCATTGAGTTCCCAAAGCTTGTTGTAAGTGATCCCAAAATCGGGAGATAAATTGAGTGCCTCTGTCGATATTATTGTCTTTGGGACTCCATGTAAGCGGGGCGATTTATACGGGAGAGATAAAGCCTGGCAAGTTTCGAGCGGTGTGGGTTGTCTTCATGGGGATGAAGTGAGCTACTTTAGTCAGTCTATCAGTGATGACTCATAGGGCATCATGTCCGTGTCGTGACCGAGGTAGCCCAACAATAAAATCCATTCCAATCTCGTCCCATTTCCATTCGGGTATCTTATTTGGCTGCAAAAGTCCGACCGGTTTCTGGTGGTCGGCCTTGATGCCTTGACAAGAGTCACAACATGCGATGAACGTGGCTATGTCCCTTTTCAGACCGTGCCACCAAAATTTCTCTGAATGTCCTTGTACATTTTGTTCCTCCGTGATGGATTGAATACGGAGCGGTGTGGCCTTGACTAAGATTTCTTGTTTAAGGTCCTTGATATTTGGTACGCATAAAGTCTATCTCCGTACCATAATATTCCTGCTTATCGATAATCTAACTCGTGGCCTTGCCCAAACTCACCTTCGATTTATGCCTTCAATGCTAGGGTGTCCATCTTTGAGCCTCTTTAACCTTTTCCATCGAGGTAGGCTGTATTTCTAAATTTGATACGCTGCCTTCGGTGACTACCATAGTTGAGTTTAGCAAACTCTGCCGAAATTCAGGTCTCGTGTTTGGCAAATTTGTCGTCGTTTGGGCTAGGGTTCCGACTTAGAGCGCCTCGCCACTACATTTGCTTTTCCTGGATGGTAGTGGATCCCAACGTCATAATCCTTCACTAATTCCAACCAAGCGTCGTTGCCATAAATTCAGTTCGGTTGTGTGAAAATATACTTGAGGCTCTTATGGTCCGTGTATATTTCTAGCGATTTCAAGTAAAAGTGTCTCCATTCCTTGAGTGCATGAATAATCACGCTAATTCCAGGTCATGAGTAGGATATTTTCCTCATGCTTGTGAAGTTGTGCGGAAACATACGTGACAACCTTGCCTTCTTGCATCAATACGCGCACCGAGGCCCTTTCGAGATGCGTCACAATACACCTCAAAATTCTTGTGTATGTCCGGCACAATTAATACCGGTCTTGTCGTTAGTTTCCTTTTAGTCCTTGGAAACTTTTCTACTAAGCTTCCGTCCATTCAAACTTCTTGTCTTTCTTGAGTAGCTGCGTCATTGGCTTTGCTATAGTGGAAAATCCTTCAATAAACCTTCGGTAGTAACCTGTCATTCCAAAGGAAACTTCAGACGTCTGCTACTGGCTGGTGGTTTCCAGCCAAAGTACGGCCTTGACTTTTCGGGTCTATGGCAATACCTTCTTGGTCAAGACGTGGCCGGAAAACCTACTTGCCTTAGCCAAAACTCACACTTGCTGAGTTAGCGTATAATTGATGTTTCTGAGTTCCCCTAGTACAATTCGGAGATGTTCAAAGATGCTCTTACGGTGTATTGGAGTATATCGAGAATAATATGCGATAAATACCACAACAAACTTGTCCATAAACTTCATAAATACTTTGTTCATGAGGTGAACAAAATATGCGGGGCGTTCGTTAGTCCAAATGGCATTACGGTGAACTCATACAATCCGTATCACGGAGGTGAATTTCGTCTTGGGAATATCTTACATTCGTACCTTTAATTGATGGTATCCCGACCTCAAGTCAATTTTTGAGAATACCTTGGCTCGAGCGAGCTGATCAAATAAATCATTTATCCGTGGCATCGGATATTTGTTCTTGATTGTGACCATGTTAAGCGCTCGATAGTCTATGCACAATCTCAGTGTTCCATCCTTCTTTTTGGCAAATAAAATTGGTGAACCCCAAGGTGAGGAGCTGGCTCGTATATAACCTTTGTCCAATAATTCTTTTATTTGCTTCTTCAATTCTACCAATTCGGATGGTGCCATTACGTATGGTTTCTTGTATATGGGAGCGGTTCGGTGCTAGCTCAATGCTGAATTCTATCTCTCGGTCTGGTGGCATGCCTGGTAGTTCTTCAGGAAATACGTCTGGAAATTCACACACTACTGGAACCTTGCTTAATTCAGAAATATCCACCTTGTTCAATCTCGGTTGCCGAGATATTTTTCTTTCTTTGGCTGAAACTTTTATTGTCTTCCCGTGGTGGTGGGTGAGAATCACGGTCCGGTTGAATTAGTCAATAAAACCTTTGTTGGTGGTTAACCAATCCATCCCTAAGATGACATCCAGTCCTTTATTTTCCAACACGATAAGGTTGGCGTGAAACTTCAACCCTTCAAACTCAATAACCAGACCTTGGCAATAACTCGGGTAACTTGCTTAATCGAGGGGACTTAGCGATCATAGATTTTTCCAAGGGAAGCATCGAAAAATTATTTTGCAAGGCAAAACTTTTCGAAATGAATGAGTGGGAAGCTCGTAATCAAACAAAACCATGGCAGGTATTGTGTTGATGTGAAACGCATCGAGTACGATATCTGGGGCATTCTATGCTTCCTCTTTGGTCACGTGATTCAGATGACCCTTCCTGTGGCTGTTATTTGGGTTGAAATTGTTGCGCTTTGGCACCGAATTATTGCCTCCGTTGTTCGGCTTTGGGGTCGAGTTCCTTGGCTTGGGGCACTGCTTGGCATAGTGCCCTTCTTCTCCACAAGCGTAGCAAGTAACGCCTGGGCGGTATGTGAACTCCTTGTCCCTTGCATGGAAATTCTTGATTGTACGTGAGACGTTTGTCGTGGGTTTGGGTGTCCAACTTTTCCGAACATCTGTCCTGCTGCGGTGGTTGCGAGCATGATTAGTCTGGTCCCTTTTTCGCTTGCGGAAATATTCCAAGCTGCGTCTCTCATTTTCCAAAGTAATGGCCTTATCCACCAGCGTCTTAAAATCCGGGAAGGTGTGCACAACCAAGCGGCATTTAAGCAGGCGTTAGACCGTCTAGGAATTCTTCCATCTTCTTGCTTTCGGACATACGCTCCTCGTTGGCGTGGCGAGACAACGAGTAAACTGACTGTTGTATTACGACACCGTCATTGTCCTTTTGCTTGAGATCATCAAATTCTCTCTTTTTGATCTTCATAAGACTTTTAGGAATATGTGCCCCATTTAAAACCTTCTTTGAACTCCTCCCAGGTGATATTATTTTCGTTGGGGTGCATGTGTAGGAAATTTTCCCACCACGATGTAGCTGCTCCAGTGAGATAGTGCGGTGCATATAGCACTTTCTCAAGATCTGAACACTGGGCGATAATTAATTTTCTTTCCATGTCTCGAAGCCAGTCCTCGGCTTCAAGAGGTTTGTCAGTATGAGAAAATGTTTGGGGACGCGTCTTCTGTAGCTCAGATAACTTTCATTGCTGCCGATATCGTCCACGGTGATTTCCCATATTGATGACTTGGTTCATCATTTCACGATGTTGTTCTTGACTCGCTCATAAAAGGCGGCACATTTGGGAAAGTGCTTTGTTTCAACATCTGCTGACTTGATTGCCCTGTGTGAAATTGTTACTTGGTGGTGTGCCATAATGTTCATTACGGCGGAGTTGGCATGGAGCGCGTCCAAGGACGAGACATTTTTCACTCTGGGGATATATTTTGTAAAACTAATAAGAAAAGAAATTGAGTCGCAAAAGTCAATAAATTCATGAAGACGAAAAAGTCTTAAATGCTCCAAGATTTATCAAGAGAATAAACGTTTGCGCACGGAGAAGGACTGCTCATTACATATCTTACACGCATAAGCGGTATTTATACAATACATCACTCAGGATATGCTTACATATACCGACATGTTATTTAGGCTAGTGCACTCCTCCGGTTCCTACATGATGCTAAACAAGCTACTTCTCACAGCCTATGTACATATAAACATATCGTACAAGCGGTACATCGCATGGCGGCTAAGCGTACTCAGTCGGAGGAGATGGTGAGGATCTCGTTTGCCCTGCCGAGAGTGAGGCGCAGTGAGGCTGGGGACGCAACCTCCTCCTTGCTAATAGGCTCCAGACGTGAAGTGCTGCGCTGAGTTGGTGGAGCGGGTGCCCTATATGGAGCAACACGAACAGGTGTGGGTGCGATGGGTGGTGCAGAAGCGGACTGGAGTGGGCGCAATGACTTGGTTGAATTCCTCGGTGGAAGGCAGCGACGGCGATGGCGAGAGTGGTAGGAGCAAAAGATGCCGATGACGAGACGAAAGTCGATGGCGGTGCGGTGCGCAGGAGCTCCTCTGTTGGCGGCACAGCCATGGATCGAGTCCATGCGGCAGCCACAAAGTAAATCCACCAAAGGTTGTCGAAGGCTGCCTCCAAAGCCCGGAGATACTCGATAAGCATCTCAAAGCCTCGTCTCGTTCTCCTCTCGGGGCAAGAGAGGCAGCGAGTGACAGTGTATGGCACGTGACATGGAAGGTAGCGGTAACGGCGAGTCTTCATCGAAGCGAAGGATATCTCGAGAGGCGAGCTATCGCCTCACGGGCTGCCATCTGCGGTGCATGCTTCTCCGTGAGGCATGGCTCTCCCCAAGAACCGTAAACGCTCAACTTCGCCCTCCCTTGAATTGCACCGTGGCCTGGTGCATGGTTAGACGGTCATTGACCTTGTGCTTTGAGAGAGTGAGAAGGCCGGCGCCTGCAGATGGCCCAATCGCGACTTGGACGATGAAGGAGAGAAGCTTGACGAAACCATCAGGCATGATGGCGAACATCTGTGACTCGCAGTCGTTGCCAGCCATCTACAAAAGTAGGCAAGAATTCTGAGTGGTCAAATCATAAATTTATGCTGACTGTCAGAAATTGACTACATTTGTAAAAATAAGAATTAGCTCTATTTTGCTAATAACCGATTAGCGATCGCACCTAGTGGCTTCCTGATCGGCTGGCTCTGGTAGCAAGCTTGTCACGACCGGTTTTCCAATAAAAATATTTATTGAGAAACCGATCTTTTAATTCCAATGTGAGGAAAAATCCTCCTGACTGGTAGACAAAATCTTGATACAATAAGCCAGTAGCATTAGAATATATTACAGGGTCGAGCTGGGGTGCTCAACCAATTATTACAAGCACGCCAATAATTATACATAATGACGGATATGACACAATGGAGTGGTGGCATACTCTTGACTCGAGGTAAAGTGGTGGTGGAATAACACGTGGAGTGGATAACATGACTTACATCGGCAGCTCATCGAGCGTCAAGGTGAGGCTCGATGGAATTATTTGGGTAGCGGAAGCGGAAGTAACATAGTGACTAATCCGTGGTCGCACAAGATCGATTGGGATTCCTCTAGGCATCGGACTCGCTATCGAACTCTTCATCCATGAGATCGCCTTTTCACAAAGATTCCGCCAAATCAACAAGCGGTGAGTACTTTGAAAGTACTCACAAGACAGTTCGGACATAAGATATAACAAATGCATGCATGAATGCGTCATGAGTAATTTAACAATGCACATTCAAATCAGTATAACAAGGTAAGTAAAAAGGGAGTCGGCGGTAGTCCGCTCGAAAACCCAATAAAATAAACTGAAAACCGATCGAGGTTATGCAAGCGACACCTCGAAGGGTGAACAAATAAGTAAAACATGTCATGATTAAGGCGTCCTAAGCGACACCACATAAAGGGCTTATACTTGAAAGAAAAGACATGCATGCTACGGTCGGACGTCGGACCGACATCACGTAGAAAGGGCTTATATCAAAAGTAAATAAATAACAATGCCACGTTCGGACGTAAAAGCGACATCGCGAAAAGGGCTTATATCCAAAAGTAAATAAATAACAATGCCAGCTTGGACGTTTGAGAGACATCACGTAAAGGGCTTATATCCAAAAGTAAATAAATAACAATGCCACGATCGGACGTCGAGCGACATCGCAGAAAGGGCTTATATCCAAAAGTAAATAAATAACAATGCAGCGATTCGGACGTCTGAGCGACATCGCGTAAAGGGCTTATATCAAAAGTAAATAATAACAATGCCATGATCGGACGTCTGAGCGACATCGCGAAAGGGCTTCAATTCATTATTCATAACTTGCAAGAATTAATGCTCACCGGTAAATATTCAACACGTGATAAATAACTGGTTAGTCCATTCACAGGAATAAACGTTAATCGGACTTAATACTCATGTGGCTCACCAGGGTTTTTGTCACCAAAACTGACTCTTGACAAGATAAGATAAACACAAAACTTGGATATGGATAAGATGATTCAAAGGAATTATTGACTCTGCAGAGTTTGTACTAGAAAGTCCACAGCCAACGGATTTCCGTAGTCACGAAGGACTAGTTCCGTTTACGGTATTTCGGAAGAAACAAAAAAATCCGGTACACACCCATCCCACCTCACGATGCCAGGAATCACCCTAGACAGCGTTCAAGAAAAACTTTGAGACGGGGAGATCACAATCTCGAATAGCATGGGATCAAATTTATATACACGCGCTCTAAGAGGTGCCCCCCTCTCGGTCCCAACCGGAAACACCCATGCCCCCGACGGATGATAGGCTTTAATCCAGGGCCATGGAACCCTCATCCCGGTCTCTCGATTTGGTGTGTACCAGGAAAGTGGTTTGCAACTTACTACGCCATATCCCTTGCGGAAAACATGTGGTAGTACGGAAAAGGAAAATGGACGGAAACTGGACTGATACATGCTGACACTGGAGTCAAATAATCTGGCATAAGACTGGCATGCTACAACACTGCCATCTTACCCATTCTCATGCCAACACATGGCCATGCAAATTCATTTCCATCAACTCATGGATTTCCGAAACTCACTTGCCTCAACTTTTCACGTGATATAACTTTCATCGAGATGCTCATGAACATGCCATGAAACTACTTAATGCAAACATGCCCAAACACTCATCATATCAAAAGTTCAAACATGCTTGCCTGGTTAGTAGTAGTGGGGCCTAGCTCGGTGAAGTTCGCGGTTTCGTCACCTCCTTCGGTATCTACGATATACAAAAATACACGCACTAACGTAAATACCATGGGGTGCACAAAAATATTTCAAATATTTTTCAAATAAATCTGATAAAAAATTAGACAAAATTTTGAAGAGGACAGAAAAAGAATCACTCAAAATCCTTTTTACATTTAAAAGTTTCAGAGTTTTGGTCCGAGGACCTCTCTGTAATGAAACGTAAAACTCTCGTGGGTCTAAGCGGAAAAGTCCAGAAAACGATTCAGATTAGAAAGAGCATTTGCCAGAATCACGCTTTGAAAGGTTCGAAAAAAAGAGCCGAGAGGTCGACGGTGGTCCCACCCGTCAGTGTTTGAATATTCAAAAGAGGCGGCAGAGCTCGTCGGGCCGAGAGCGCCAGCGGTGGTCGCCGGGCGGCGATCCACGAGGCGGGGGATCGGGTGGTACCTCGTGCTTAGTGCATCCTTCCGCATCGGTGGGTGGTGGTGGTGGTGGCCGAGTACCACGCCGACGGCGACCCTTGCTCCCATGGAGTCAGTTCTACAGTAGTCGTGGGCCTCGTCGGAGAGAGAGTTCTTTGAGGTCAAATTGGAGTGGGGGTTAGTCTCCTAGAGGTGTCATGAGGCTACGGGCAAGTCTAGGGCGGTGGAGGAGCTCTCACCAGAGAGAATGCTGCCGGAGCCGAAGCGGACGGAGGTGGCCGGAGTTGAGGAAGAAGGGCCCCTGGAGGCTCTTCCAGTGGCTGGGCGGGGTCTGGTGAGGTTGTGGATATGTGCGGGGTCGAGAGCGAGCTCGAAGGCGCTATTTATAGCCGGCCCGAGGCGGTTTCCGTGAACGGGATAAGTCCGGCGAGCGATTACGGCGATGCTGTGGCTGGACGGTTGATTTAGGGGCTTGAGCATTGTCTAGACAGAGTAGTGATTCCATCCCGGTGCCTAACTCAGCAAGGCAGGAGCGGTTACAGCCTGTCTCCAATGGAACGGCCGTGCGGCACGTCGGCGGCAGAGTGCACGCCCTGTGAGTGCCAGGCCACGGCAACGGTGTTGCGGCGTCGCGGCAAGGAGACGGCAAGCGGAGCTCCAGGTGGCGTGGGCGGTGCAAGCGGTGTTGTGCGCGAGTGCGCCTGTCGGCCACCACGGTGGTCCCGAAGCCGTAGAAGACGCCGGGCGCAGATGGGCGAGTGCCACCGACGCAGTGAACCAGCCAAGTGTGCGTGCGGCGCTACGGAGCGAGGAGGAGGGCCGTGCACAACGCGCCAAAGCGCCTGATTGACGGTGATCAGACTCTGACGAAACTGAACTTACTGAAACTCTGAATTTATCTGAAAGTGCAAAGTAACAGTGCAAGCCAGGTGTTCGACAGAATGATTTTGGTATGTGGGGATTTTTCCTTGAGCTGATTTTTGGTGGAGTGGCTTCTTATTGCATCTGGGGGCTGCCTGAATTTTAGTGGAATTTTTTTGGAGAAGAGGAGATATGAATTTCACCAAATTTGGCAAATCTGGTCCAAACTTGCAGGAGCTGAAACTTGAAAATTTTGAAAAGTGGAAGAGTGGATGTTGATGGTTCTAGGTTGTGGGTGCTAGGGACTATCCAGAGGAGTTGGTTTGAGATCAAAATTCAAAGGCAAATAGGTACTTGCTTTGCAAATCACCTAGGCTCAAAATAATGGACATAATTGTTTTGGGGAAAGAAATAAATGAGATAAAATCCAAAAGTGAGTTGGACCTGTTGGGACAGAATATTTGGATTGCCCCAAAGTGGAAGGAGGGGTTTTGGGAAGATTTACCACACGAGACATGGTAAAAAGTATGGATGGTTTCAAAATAAGAGAAGACCCAAAACTCCTAGGGTTTTCTTATTAAAAGAAAAAATAAATCCCAAAAAAATAAATTTGAGAAGGGGGAGAGTCAGAAGAAGGGTTTTTAAATAACCAACACCAGAGTTGAAGAAGATGCCAAAATAAAATCCTTTGCCAAAGGGGAAATTTTTGAGAGAGATTTTTGGAAGGGTTTAAATGACCTTCTTCAAAACCAACAAAGTTTTTGTTGAAAACCAAACAATTTTTTTTTGAGTGTCACAAATATGAATCGGGGAGGGAGTCGATTTCGGCCGATGACACACTGTGTTTTGGCACCCACCGTGTATGAGAGGCGGTTACGTCACGTTTGGGTGAAATTACAAACCTACCCAAAACGAAACCTATAGAAATCAAGCAGATAGGCTTTGGCGTGGCGAGGATAGGCGTAGTGATTTCCATCTCGCATGATTTTGGTTTGGTGATTCTGCGACTTTCCCGCTTAGTTCAAATTTTGCAGAGTGCACGTTTACCGTGCCAACTCAATTTGAATCTTGTTTGTATTCTATTTTTTTCGGGAGGGATCCATTTTCAATTGGAATTACATTCTATATACATCATTTTTGTTTATATATACTTTCAAATGGACGACACCATTTATACATAAATATGGTTTACAAATGGCATGATCTCAGATTCATAAGGTTGTATCCATCAATTTGTATTTTCAAATATTTGAAACCACTTTATGTTGAAATCCAATGTATGCATTCCTCGCTAACTGTCTCCAATTAATGTGTGTTTCATGCGGTTTTTTTTAACTTCTCAAACATGTATAATGTGTTTCAAACACTCAACATATAGTGTAATCCGTTTAGACATTAATTGCATATAAACCATGCATTGTTTGTAATTGAAGAATCTATAGCTCACCAATATTGATAAACTATATAACATTACACGTGTGCCCAAATTCAAATGAATATGCATGTTTGATACACCAATTTGCGTTATGATATTATCGATGTTGTGATCTCCAGTTTAAATATTTGAATCCCCTTTAATCCAGATATTCGTCTCATATAGCTATCACTCATGCTTATATAGGACTATCTCTTTGGACCTATATGTGTTCATTGTCTCTCAGGTATCTCTCGTGCTACCTGTATGTCGACAATGATCTTTTATCTTTGTAACACACCGACAGTACTCTCTCCCTCGACCTTCATCACTCTATCTCTCTCTATGTATATCTCGCTCCCTGCTATGTGTCTCTAACTATGATTCTCCATGTGGAATCTCTTTCTCTCACACAAACACAAAACTTTGTCTCCCGGGCTCTCATTTCTCTCTACTCTTCCCATGTGTGCCACTCGCACACCCCTCATCTGTAGATGTCTTTCGCTCCTTAGATATGAGTACCTACGCCTCTTCCTCTTCAATATCTCTTTCTCACACACAAACACAAACTCTGTCTCCTAGGGTCTCATATTTCTCCATTGTTCTCTTGTATGTCGCTCACACACACCCTCTCTCCCTAGAGATATCTTGCGTTCCCTCATATGTCTCTCTAGCTATCACTCTCGTTGTGAAATATCTTTCTCTCTCATGAGACACAAAACTCCGTCTCTCTGGATCTCATTTCTCTCTGATATATGTTTGTATGTGACTCACATGCACCCTCTCTCTATCTCTCTCACACCCACACACATAACCCAGCCTTCTGATCCACTCGACTCCTAACTCTAACGCACACTAACTAGCATCTTTATCTTTCTATTTATCTGTTTCTCCATCAACCTTCTTTCTCGCCCTCACTCTTGATTCCTATCACACACACTACATATGTTTCTCCCTACATGCAGTCAAGTGCCCTCTCACACACATATATAAGTTCACCCTTTGAACCACCCGACGGTCATCTCCAACACCCAAACTAGCGGATGTCCCTCTAGCTAGCATCTCCATCTCTGTATCTATCATAGTTTCTCCGTCAACATTTCTTTCTACTTGAGAGTCTTGCTTCCTATCACCCACACTATATATGTCTCTCCATACATATGCATTTATAGGTTGATCTCTTTTGCACAATCGTTGCGCCTCACCCCTCTGCCGCTATAGATGCATGCTCCAGCCCACGCCACTATCTCTTAAATACAAAAACACATGCTCAATTGTCGGGCCTTCTTCCTGCATTCTCACATGCATGCATATTGTCATACCGATCCGTCTCTCCCATGTCGTTGATCTTATGACTTATGTCTTCTTTCTTTTATCTCGATCATGCGCGCGCGCACACACACACATCCCACGTATACATGTATACCTCTCACACATGCACGTTCAAAGTCTCTATGTCTCCATACGTAGTTAATTACCCTCAATCCTAACGCATACATCGAATCATTCTCCTCTTTTGTGCACATAACTTCCGCTTTGGATGGGTAAAACACACACTCACACTTAACAATCTCCTTCTAGCTACCCCCCGCCTCTCACTCTTCCCTATATCCCCGAAACCAATAAGACCATCCCTTTGTTTAATTCCGCCTACATGCACCATCGATATATAGTAGTCTTCCTTGGTGTCTCTCGAACAAACACGTTCTCTCGATGTCGACTCCTCTCACGCTACGCACCTTCTCTTCCCTCTCTCTGAGCATTTTCTCTCTACTTTCCCCATCGTTGGTGGCCTCTGCCATACACATCACCTCTCTATGATGAAGCCATTCACACTTATATTACATCCGACATAGAGGACCCCAGGACACACACACACACACACACACACACACACACACACACACACACACACACACACACGCACGCACGCAAGCACACCCCCCACACACTAAGAGTCTAAGTCTCTCTCTCTCTCACACACACACAAACACACACACACACACCCCACACACTTAGACTCCATCTCTCTCTCTCACACACACACACAAGCTAAGACTCCATCTCTCTCTCCTCTCTCTCTCTCTCTCTCTCACACACACACACCCCACACACACACTAAGACTCCATCTCACACACACATGCTCTAGGCGAAGCATTTGTTCCTACCACCCTTCATCCAACCTTACCCGTATGATAAACAATCACCTTTATTTACTTGCATAACATGGACAAATTCCACTTTACTTTAGTAGTCAACAAACTTATCATCTGTACCCTTATAAAAAACGAGTTGGCGATGATGGTGTGCCTGCCATCTTGTAATACAGACTGTATGATCTATATCTGACGGATAGAAAGCAAACTATGATAATTTTACAAAAGATACCCGCACCTCTCTCCACATCATTATCTCCCGCAACCTCATTGCTCAGCAATTATAAAAGGAATAAGTCTCTGGAACAATCTAGCATGCATGGTGGCCTTTGCTTTGCCGACGCCAAATCCATCCCCATGCCTCCGCCCATTCCGACCACCAGTCACCACCACGCTCCACTCCAAAGCGCCTTATCTCTCATCTTTAATTTTTTCGATGACATTCTCGAGATACCAGTTTCCCGATAAAATTCTCGAGATATCATTAGTTTTTACACATGGGATTACTCCTGCATGGGTCAATCACAACAGGTGTTTTGTAAAAAAATGCATATTGATGTTCCGTGCAATGCACGAGAATCTTGCTTGTAATTATATAACGCAAATCACGAGCAAGAAGTGACATTTTTTTGACACAACCACGTTAACATGGCCACGTAAATCACTAGCTAAAGTAAATACCATTATACTTATATCCCGATGCAAAAGGTTGAGTACATGTCCGAAGAGTAGAGTCACACACGCATACTCTGTCTCTTAGAATCTCTCTCTCCTCACACACACACACCGATTCGTGGCGCCCACTTAAGAACCACGAGTATGTTACAATTTGTGCACCCGCGGGTACACGTGATGCTGCGTATTTATTTAAGCCGGAAGGCGAACCCAAACAATAGCTGCATTCATTCCCCTCCCGCCGCCTCTTCTCTTGTCGGCGTCGCCCGGTAGCCATGGGCCGGCCGAAGGTAACAACATACGCCATACTCCCGCCGGAGCGGCGCTTTAATATGGAAATTTTAGTGGTCATGCATGCATCTTTTTGTGCTAGCACTCCTATATAAGGGTTGACGGTTGCTTCCGCGGTTGCGTGGGCGGTGGAAGAGGAAGGAGAAGGAAGCGGGCTGTGGAGTAACGTTTTTACCACAATTTCTTAGGAAGCAGAGTGCAATAATTGAGTAGTTTTGCAAACTACCAATACTTCACACAAGCGGTTCAAAACCTATACTCCTTGCCGGTAGCGATTCCAGCGTGAAACGGTCATTGTCATACAGGCGTCGATGCCGCATTAATGCCCGGCCAGAGCGGAGGCGACCTCTCATGGCGCCGGCTTTGAAGTGGCGCGACGGTACTGAGAGAGCGCCGCTTCCCGGCACGCGACCTTGACTCCGCATCGAGATCAGCCATTGGCCCTGTTTGGATCCATGGGTTAGAGTTAGTTTGAGCTAGTTGGGGCTCAAATAGCCCTAAAGTATCCAAGCATGAGGGTTTAAATTGGAGAAAGTTGCACGAACCCACCAAAAAACTATCCCACCCAAGAGGTGCTAGCTGGAGATAGTTCTCATTGGGACCACTGAAAAATCACTTTTCTCTCTCAATGAAGTGCATTTATTGTCAATCTAACCTGTCACCCAAACACCTCTTTGGCTACTGATTAGTCCGAGGGTTAGTCATGAGTTAGTCTAACCTCTAGCTAAGTTAGAGTATCAAACAGAGCATTATAGGACATGCAAGTTGCTCAAAGCATACAGGAAAATTAAATGCGTGAAAGGATTTTTTTGTTTTTGAAAGCGGAACGTGAAAGGAATTTTTAGAATGCTCTTGGCATGTCGCTAACATGTGATAGTTAACCGACCTCAATAGACGGCGTAAACGCCAGCCCGCCGCACTTTGATAGAGACGAGGAGGGAGAAGCGTCTGTGCCGCTGGATTACTAGAGACAGGTGTCATACGAAAGCCAAGAAATATGGTGATAGCGTGGGTTAGCCATGTACTAGTATGATGTAACTATACTGGGCTGCCGTGTTTCGTACTCTTCCAGTTCACTGTGGAGATGATTGGTTAATTTTATATCACCGAATAATATTAAATATTATGAGTGCAGACGCTCCACCACGAGGTTCCTTGCTCCTTCTCGGTCGTCCGGAATCCATGTTCTTCCACTCTATTTTTTTACGTGAGCTTTGTTCATCATTTTGCCAACACGCATAAGACATCTAGCATCAAGGTGCACGTGTTATGCAAGGATCGCTCCATCTATATGAAGAACACGTGGAATTTGGAACTACAAGACGGACATGTACCCGTGAGTGGACGTCTGAACCTGAGTAATGTAGCGCAGTAAGTGAAGTAGAAAGTCACAAATGGTATGAACATGCGTGGCATATAGGGTGTGTTTGGTTGCGTTCTCGTCTCAGCATAGTTGTTCCCTCTTCATGCATGCTCAACTCAACACCCCTCTTCATGCATGCTCTCTTCATGCATGCTTCTAGTGTATTTGTGCTAAACTAGTGTGGACTCATGCACCCTCCATACACTCTACCAAACACCCAAAAGTAGGTCCAGAAGGGAACTCTTAGGCGCCATTTGTCTCTTACTACGTACTACCACTACATGTTATGCGTGCAATGCACTGATGATGTTATAGATGCGTGCCTAAGTACTCTACTATTACTATATTAGTTGGAGGCACATATTAACTTTTATATTTGTTTACGTGTATGCCCCGAGACCTTCCAACTAGACGTGTCTTTCTCTCCAGGTCACACTTTGTATCGTTCATACCACTAAGTACTACTACGTGTGGTCTCCGACCCAGAAGTGGAAAAAGTGGAGACACTCTACCACGCTGTTTTTTACGCTGGGCTCTACCACGCTGTTCATGTCCCACTCCTTTCATTTGGCGTGTGGGACATCCAGCACGCGTCGTGTTTGGCACCCTTCGTCAGTAAGAGTTGAAACGCTAGCATTCATCGTAAATAAAAAATAATTATAAATCGGCAGTGATACTATTTTTTGCGAACCAATCGTGATGATACTATACCACACGGTTTCCTTGCTCCTCGATATCGGAAAGAATACTTCCGTTCGCCAACATGTGGGACATCGACCATCCTGGTCCACTTGCCATGCACGCAGAACTCCAAGGGAGAGTCACCCAGTCGAAATGGCGCCCCTTGATAACAATGACTAATGAGCCGTAAAATCACAGGCCCACTTCCCACTTTGAAGTTGCTCGGACGAAGGAACCATCATGACTTCGTTGAATTCCGCTTCTTGAAGAAAACTACTGTACCAGCAGTACTGCTAGCTACAGTATTTACTCCGCATTCATGCCCGACGAACCTACTCCGGCGCCAGTTGTCCATCCGTCTGCCGCGGCTCATTGCCATTCGCCCGCTATATTAAATTGAGCCCAGCCTCCCAAATACCATAGCCAAATACCCACACTTATTCTCCTCCGGTCCCTTCCTTCTGTCGGCACCACTTCAACCATGGCCTCCTGGCGCTCCGAAGCTCTCTTGGACGTACTGTCGTAGGAGCAGACGAGGGACATCGGCGGCTCCGCTCCGGGCGCGCTCCAAAGCTCTCTTCGACGTACTGTCGCAGGAGCAAACGAAGGAGATCGCCGGCAGACCGCCCGGCTGCTGCCCTCCGCCGCCACGACTCATGAAGTCGGCGGCGGCGTCTTGGCGCTTGATCCGGCAGCGAGGAAGAGTAGTACATAGTAGGTCGCCACCGCTTTGGTCCCGGGAAGGCCACCGCTACTCCACTCAGTCGACGCCAAGCTTGGTGGGGTAAACATCGGCGGACGATTAGCCGCTTGACGGTGACGTGGAGCCGGAAATCTTCAGAACCTTGTGCTCCGGAGGAGGAGGTTATCGAGGCGGATGAGGAGGAGGCAAAGGCAATGGCTGGCTTTCTCGGGTTCATGGTCGGACATGGTGGTCGGGCGCGCGGCGATCGCTTAGATTAGGTTTACTGATGAGGTTTTAGTACGGTTTGTGGCGAAATATGTAATGAATTTCGTCCAGTTTGTAGGAAAAGTTTTCAAAATGTAATGAATTTCATCTGGTTAATTTCATCCGGTTAATTTGAAATTTTCTTTGTTTGCACGAATTTCGTCCGGTTAGTTCATATAGTTGTCGAAAGGTATGCGGGCAGCATCGGATGGCATCCATCAGTGTCCTCGGACAGATGCCGGTGTAAATTTATGGGCCAGTGCTAGAGATGCCCTAACTATCATGCTATAATCGCTAAAAATCCTCCATTATTTGCAGGGAACAGTTATGCCTCGATAAAAATCAGATTCGCGGTGTTTCGCACTCCTCCCACGTAAGAGTGTAAACTCTTGCTTACATAAAAATGGAGCAAGTGGACGACACTGTAGCACGTCATATCACTCGAACTAGCCCGCCTAACGAGCGGGAAAGCACCGCCTCATCATTTTGTTCTGGATTTCTATCGATCGATCGCTGAAAATGTTACGCCCGCAAGTTCTAAAGGAATAGGCGGCACACTTACGACGCTGCCGCAACCTCGATAGTCCGGCTCGCACGCCACCACGAGGGGACACGCGTTGTCTTGCAATTTCACCGACATGTGGGACCGTAATTGAATAAACCGTCGATAGCGAAATCTAATATTTCGGCGAGCGTGGCTCGAGAGAGAGAGAAATGGGGAGGAGAAGAGATCGCCGCCCGCCGCGCACGGACTCCAAGAAATATATGGTGATAATGTGAGGTGGGCCATCTTGGAGTCCGGACCGCTTGAGACCCGCTCTCACCGCCACTGGCCCTCAAGACGCCAAATGACTGCCCGCTGCATGCATAGCAAGTAGTCCCCGCTTATGTGGAGGAGAGAGAGGCATTGACAAAGTCATGGAGTAACAGTGGAGACAATAGCTTTCATCAAAAATAAAAATTGAATACTCGTTGCTTGTCCCCTATATCGGAAAGAATACTTTCATTCGCCGACATGTGGGACGTCGACCATCCAGGTCCACCTGCCATGCACAAAATTATCCCCGGGTCTACCTCGGTCATTATCGCAGGCCCAACCTTTCCCATCGTAAGTTGTTGAGACGAAGGAACCATCATGACTTCATTGAATTCCACTTCTTCAAGAAAACTTACTGCACTGCAATATCTGCTACCACACGCGAAGACCGGCTCAAGACTGCACCACGTCATATCGATTGAAACCCACTAGGCCAAACTAGCCGCCTAGGTCATCTATTTTGGAGCGGAGGGAGTACGTCTACTCAGCTGCTATGATTTTGTGTTGCACGTTCTCGTACTTTTGCTATGATTTTCCTACCCTATGAACCAAATGAGGCACGAATGTATGTCGACTATTGTCGATCGCTCGCTAAGCCTACAATTTTAGGAGCTAGGGCTATTGGTCGATCGACGAGCGATAAGTATAAGCGTACCACGAGCTCATCAGCCCCAACGTTTCTCTTCGGTGAGTGTTTTGCAAGTACTATAGCTCCCACAGTAGCTAGCCTACTAACACCAAGAATCATCAAACAAGCCCCGCGATATGATAAACAGTTCAAACTTACATCTAAGCATGCCATATATTACATCAAAAGCTGGTGAGGATACATCTGTTTCCATAAATCGGAGAGGGTTCGCATGATTCATCGCATTATTCACTATCAAACAAAAGTAGCAAGATCCACCCACACAAGGCGATTGCACTAGCCCTAAGATGGTTTGATAACACGCATCATTCTCGGTAATTAAACACGGTGGCAATGCAAACTACCACGAAGGATTAGCGCGACTCAACTATTTCTTGTCATCGATCTCTCGGAAATGACCACAGCACGAACATAAATGGCATGGAATCGATTTTGGGGCGATCGTCCACAGGGACTGATCGCGACATCGGAATCGATCTGCGGGCGATGTCCACAGGATGGACAGCGGCATCAGGAATCGATCTAAAGGCGATGCCAACAGGACGAGCCACGACATCGAAATCATCAAGGACAACCACCGGCACCTGCACAACCCTAACATATTAGCAAGCACATTGCAAATAATCAAAAACCACAACTATGGTAATAAGCCATTATTTGTTACCTTGTGCAGCTCACCGGGGATCTCATCCCTCTGGGGGCCATCTCTCGTCGTCGATGGGGCCATCACCTTGCCAGGGAATACTGCTTCTCCGCAGCGACTATCTCCTCAAACTTCGGTCTTGAGCCTCACATAGGTGGCAATCAGAGTTCACAGGGTTGTTGGTGGGGCCCTTTTGCCGTTTCTTCCAACTTTCTTTGTGAGGAGTTCGTCCGCCAACGTCCTCAACTCTTTGGCGGTGCTTGTTTCTTGGAGATCTTCGTCTCCATGGGTTGCCCGCCAACATGGTCAACTCGTTGGTCGGTGCTCGCTTCACGGAGATTCTTGTCTCTAGTGGGTTGTCCGCATGGCAACTCTTTGCCTAGTGCTCGAGGATCCATCAATGAACCGACAAACAAAAAGCAATCGAAAGAAACCACAATCGCAATGAAAGCGGAAAAGAATAGGATGTGAGAATCGATTGATTGCCGCATAAAAGACGATTATTGGAATGAAAATATAGCAGCATAAGCGATTCGCCCACCTTTCCTTCGTTGATGCAGTAAGAAAAATGGCGTAAGTGAGTAGCACAGGTGAGGTTTTCTTCAAGAAAGGGAAGAAAGGAGGCTTGAGCGAGCGTTCCAATGAAATGATGGTTGCTTCGCCCGGTCCAACTTGGAGGCCACCTTACCATTGCTGGTAAAGATGTGGGTTTTGTGATATGATTGGTCATAGCGGCCACACCGGGGTGACAATTGAGTCTCGATTGTAGCACCTCGCTGTGATTTGGTGGATGACACGCGGGCCCGGATGCTTTGAAATGTCCCGCATGTAGATAGAGCGGCTAGTCATATAGGAGTGCTCAATATTGTGCACCGTGACCAAGGCGGAGAGGAAAACGAGTGAACTACGTAATTAATGCATGAGTTTAATTAGGGTAGTTTTGTAAAGTACGAGATACATTCCTCCAATCGCAAAATACCTTGGTTCATGAGATTTGAGATTTGAGCCCTATAAACCCGGAAGGGAGGGGTATGCACATTACGGTGTAGTCTAGTCACTTGTAGAAATCTATAGAAAGGAAAATACTCATTTCTGGTTTACAGTCTATACTACTCCCTCCGCTAGGTGTGTAAGTCATCTTACGAAAACCAAATTGTCCCAAAACACTTAGGCGCGGTGCATTAACTTCTACCTTGTTTCTTGTCTCTTGACATATCAACCAATAAGAGATGAGAGGTGTGCATGCTTTTAATGACTTGCAATGGCTAGTTCATTGCATGCAATGCTATTAATTAGCAAATAAACATTGGTGACCCCGGAGGAAACAGTGCTAAGCGGCTGTGGACCTTTGCGTAATGAGTATCAACCAATGGATAATGGAGTTTAATTGTTAAACAATACTCCCTCCTTTCCGGTTTATAGGGCTTATCTCAAAATTTTATGTTTTCCATTTTATAAGGCTCAATTTGGTTGTTTTCCATCACATTTTCAGATTCCAAGGTGCATTAAATCATTGCATGCAAGTATTAAGGAAAATTGACCAATGCATGTACTTTTTGCATGCATGCATTGCAATTAATGCATTGATAAACATAATTTTTGGAGGAAAACAAGAGCATTAATTAGGTGCTTTTGCAAAACTACAAATCAGATTCCACCACTCACCATCTACATTGATTGGTGAGATTTTTGAATTGAGCACTATAAACCGGAAAGGAAGGAGTAGCAATTTTGTCTCATGCAATAGCTTTGGCTAGTATGTCGTGCTCTAAGGAACCGCACCACGCGGCGTTCAGAACTGCCATCGCTCGGGTTGCGCTTGGCTCTTCGCCTCTTCGAGAAGACGAACAATGATGCTACTCCTACTTCTCGATATCGAATCCTTTGCTGCATGTCCGTCCACCTCGTGCGGGAGGGATAGCGTGTGGCGAAAGCTTACTACTGCTCACGCCTTTTGCTGCGTCTATGATGTGGGCCCATGTGTGGTTGGCCCTCTGTCATGCAGCCCAAAGCGGTGTGCAAACATGCACCGGAGCTTTCGATCCCGCGAGGGAGAGGGCGTCGTAGTAATCAAATTTCTCGGTGTTATACGAGTTAACGCGACACATCAAAGCACTCGCACTTTCGATAAAAGTCTTTTACACATTTCAAATGGGCTACTTATGTAGGAGTAGACATATTCGCTTTCATATGTAGTCACTTGTTGCAATCTCTAAAAGACTTATATTTGGAAACGGAGGGAGTACAACGCATGCATGCATGCCGTGACTTTCCTTTTGATACTTGCATGTGTTTATTTGATGCACCTTGCAAAATTTTGACTATAAATTTAACTAACCAAATTTTCATGCATGTCACAAAAAATTACGGGGCTTTTTGGATTGTGACTATGTTTGTCTTATGTTGCCACATTATTTTTCCCACACTTGCCACACTTGCCTAACTTTGAAGTTGCTCAAATTGTTAGACACACTTTGGCTTGCCTAAGGGAATCTTGCCACAATTTTTGTGTCGATGACATGTGGGGTTCACTGCTAATAAAAATTCTTGTCTTAGGTGTGGCTAATAAAAAGACTTATATTTAGGAGCAGAGGGAGTAGAAAATATAAATAATAATGCATGTTGGGGCAAACCACGTTTCCACTAATTTTAGCCGTGGGCTTGTTCACAATTTTTACGAGGGGTGGTTGTTCATTTAATGGAGGGACTTGTAGTACCGGACTTGAGCGATACAAAGTGCGACACCTGGCACACCGTAACACCACTTGGAACAAGCGGGTAGCTATCTCAAAAACAATCAACAACTAAAAAACCAGCGACACGGCATGTAGTAGTACACAATTTTAAGCGATTTTTTGATGGGTGAAAAAGGAAAACTACCCCACTACTTATATATAGGCGGAGCCTCCGCTTTCTTGCTAGGGTTGCTCTATTCACATACTCTCATCCTCTCGGATCTAAACAAGATAGGGGTAGTAACACTGTCTTTCTCCTTCAAAAACAACGGCTTTCTATCCTCACCACTGGTTACAGATCCGGACGTATCCCCCTCCCTTTGGTGAAGGGGAGGAGGGCGATGTTTTAGGCTGTCGTCGACAATGAGGAGAGAGACCCTTGCCCGTCCGCACTGCGTTATCTACGGCGGGCCGGCGCTGGAGGTCCTCTCGATCCTTAAATGCGTTGCTGTGGGCGGATCCGCCTCCCGCCCACCTATCCACATCCCGACGACCTTAAGGTATTTCTTCGTTCGAAACCGCCTTAGCTTCTACTTCCCGGCTCGCTACGTCCATGCATGTGCATCATTTTCTACCTCTCGGCCCCTCTTGATCGGATGGTCCAACGTCACCTATTTTTTCTTCTATTGTTAGAGGTAAAGCTACTTCATGGAGTCGAATCTTGTACTCCCTACGTTCGAAAATACTTTTCATTGAAATGGATGTATCTATATGTATTATAATTCTAGACACATCCATTTTGATGACAAGTAATTCGAGACGGAGAATACTTGGTTAAAACAAGAAATAAAGTGGGGTGGGGAATTTAGTATGTACACGGACTTGGTACAAACAGGAAGGAAAGGGGTGAAAGTAGTACGCAATCGGTCATCCAACTGGTCTCTTGGTGAAAAGGAAATATAGGGTAACGCTGTACAAAGTGGTATGACCAGGACTAGATTTGCTATCCACACATAGGAGTAGGTGGCTAGAGTGAACAAAATGGGACCAACCGGATATGTTTCTTGGATGTTTGTTTCTCGGGGCAACAAACTATGAGTCACCACTTTATGCCCCTGCTTACGTACATGGTGCTTTGTCTTCTTTGGTGCACCTTGTCCCATGCCCTTATACCAAACATTTAGGCTCGATTGCCGGAATAAAGGGGCAGAAAACATAGATCTTGATGAAAATAGAGGAATAGGAAAGGAATGTAGGTATAAAACTATGGAGCGTTGAACCGGAGGAAACTCTCAAGAGAATGTGTTGGGATGGACTAGAAATGTACTGATTTGTTTTTTAGAGTAGCATGCTTGGCGGTATGAGATGCTATTTGTTTATTCAGCTGCACAGTTGACTACTCTTGTCCTCACCTCACGTACCACACATAGGTTGATTTTTTTATTCCGACAAAGACAGCAGAAAGAATCTGTCTAACGCGCGGCAGCGTGACCTTTTGCCTCAGGCTTCGCCCAAAAAATGAGCAAGCGGCGTGGATGTTTCTAATCCTATGGAATCAAAGATTACTACAGACTAGCTTTCCTATGAAACACTATTCACCTTTCCCGTGTTCAACGGTTGGAAGGAAAGAATATCGTAGGAATTGTGTTCCTACAAAATCCGTGCACCAAACTTGTGAACGAGCGTAGCCTTAGCTGTTCTTAATATAATGTCCTGGTAAAATGAAGCCATGCCAATCGTTTTTGCCTCTAGTTGTTTGAGACTACGACAAGTTTAGCCAAATGTTTTTGCCTGTAATTGTTTGAGACTCGATTTGTTTCTTCTGTGCCTTTTTGTGCAAATAGGGATATCCAATTCACACAGTTCTTTGTTGTGAGCTTTTGGTGCCTTTGCACAAAAATCTTCTTAAAAGAAGTGACTTTTGTGTTGTTTAATTGGAATGTCGAGAATGGAGCAGTTGGTTCATTTTGGTGGAACTGCACAAAGGGAGATCTGTGTTCCAATCCTCATCATCCATATTGGCGCCCATAACCTTCCTTTAGGTAAGAATGATATTTAATGCATGTGTTCATCTCTATTTTCCATCGCCATGAGAAAATAATGCTGTTTTTACTAGTACACTTGTACTCCCTCACTTGAAAAAACCAATTCTGAATTAGAAGGCCAATCATGTACTTGGTTTCACCAACTGGTTAGGAGAAAGAGAAAGCGAGCATGAAGAGGAAGAAGAAGAATAAGCGATTGCCAAGCTGATCTTTGCTGAAGCCGGAGGCCTCGATCGAGGCCATTCAAGGGCTCGTGGCGACTACCTTACATGTGAGGCGATCCTCCGAGTGAGCCCTTCCACTTTGTCTCACTTAATTAATTAGGAGTATTTAAGTACCACTAATTTATTACTGCCCTAATTTTCCTGTTGGAGTTAAACAAATCTTTAGTAGGACCCTATCTTTGAATCATGTACGTGTGAATGTTTGTCTATGGAGGTGAATCATGTGGTGGAGCAGGGAGGAATATTATTAGTGTCATGACATAATAGTGCTATTGTTTTGCATGTCAATTTATTGCCATTGGTTCAATGAGGCAATGTTTTTGCATATTGTCCATCATGAATTTGATGCTACTGTTTGAGTAATATGCTAATGTCTTCCTATCCTTTCTCACTAAGCTAATGAAGGTTTCACCTTGTTCCTACTTGTGCAAACGAGGGATCATGTTGTGCCAATCATACATTTTAGTGGAACTACACAAGACAATACAATGAACTGTATCCCAGCCAGTGCTTTAACTCTGCTAGAAGTTCTTGATAATCTTTCGATATAATCTCAGCACTGGTAAACAAGAGTGATTTCAACCATACATTTGAAGTGCACAAAAATATATACTATTGTGTGATTCCAGTGAGTGCTTTATCATCTCTTATGGGACTACATGAATAAGCTTTTTCTCTCAGGTTGGTACGGGCCTAAGGCCTTCATCCATATTATTTTGCTGTCATCTCTATTTGTATCATGCTACTGTCATGAGAAACTCCATTATCTTTGCACTTTTAAGTTTTGCAACCTCTGATAAATGGCAATGCTTTGAGTGTTGAGTTGAGCTAATTGGCAATTGATTAAATAAACTAATACTTTTCTTTAAGCAAGACTACTATGTTGCTAACTTTACCCATTAAGATAATGAGGGTGCTTCTATTTGTTAGTGTATGTTTCATCAACTAGTCCCACTATTACAGTAATCTCACTCTCTCAATATATGTGCCAATAGGGATGCTCGATTTTGGTGTAACTGCACAAAAAATTAGGGTGCTTGATTGCCTCGGCGACTTCCGTCCTTTCTGTCGATCGCTAATCTCCTTGCTTTCTTCCTTTCTTTGTCGATCGCTGGCTTATCTAAACTTCCAGTCAAAGGAAATAGTAATTGATATGCTACCTCACAGTGTTGGTACTTGGTCTTTATCTGATTATTGTACTGTCATATGTATTGGTAATTTGGTATTGTGCTACTATTTGCCAATTTCATAAAGGAGTAATTTGGAGCTCGAACTCATTGAGCAAATCATTACATTGGGTGATTTCGGTAGAAGCGCACAAAATGATCGAGATGGACAGTACTTATGCTGCTGCTATGTACTCCAAAAGTTCACTCGAGACAAGCATCGATGTTAACAAGAAGTGTCTATATTCATTCAAGTATCAACCAAGGCGTCAACCAATTGTCAAACTCCAAGTATTAGGAGAGTGAACGCCAAAAATATTGCTTGGTGCATAGCCCGAGAAAAATGCAGTCGATCTTTGGTCCCAACTTGTGCCTTTTGGTTATCGGCACATATGGTAGCGAACTATATGGCATGGAATCTAAAGATTCGAGACAAGTTGGTTGACGCGTATATTCATCGGCACTTAATCGATTACGCACGCCAAGGATGCTTCATTTCAGTTGAACTGCACAAAAATTTGGGTGGTTCATTTTCTCAACCGCCTCCTTTCTGCGTGCTGCAATGTAGAATTTTGGCGAGATACAGGGACCAAGATGAGCCAAGTAAGCTAGTTGGATGAAAGTAGTGGCCAAGTTGCTCAAACCTCCCTCGACACGAGGCCACTATTTGAGGATAAACCTACAAGCAAAGTTCAGATTGTCTGGTTGCCTCTTATGTACTCGGGAAAAGTTTACTGCACAAGAACTAATTTTAGCAAGAAGTACCTCAGATTGAACACCATTTACGGTCACTGCACTCGGGTAATTAAAGTTCGTCCATGGATCATATTGGCTGTGATCTCAATCATTTGGATGCATAAACATACAGAACATGTGTATATCTAAATCTTTTTGTGAATTATGTATGAATATTGTCGTGTGATCTATCAATCATTTGGATGCATAGATATGCTGAGCTTGTGTATATATGAATCTTTTGAGTTGTTGATAGTGAATGTTGGCTATGAATATGAACGTGTCCTGTGAACCTGAGTTTGATATGAATGTTTTACCTTTTCTGTTGTATTTGTGTGTGAACTTGTTAGTATGCCTACGGTGGGAGTATAAAACACAGGTCTCTTATAAAAGTAATGCTGTGTCCACTTTATGTTTTCCCTTCTAACCACATTATGTATATTTTATAGAGACTTATATATACATTATAAAAACATCCCACATGTTATTAACTTATAAAAGTAAATGTTTAACGGAAAATCCTGGTTGTTTTTGACTCACAGGCAAGGAAAATCCTGGTGATTATGCATAAAAGCTTGCGAAGATTTTAAGGACCAATTTAATAATAATAGCGCTCATTTTTATTTTGAGCAATAACTCACTAATTTCTTAATTTTATATATATATATATATATATATATATATATATATAATGTGCCTATCTGGTTTATTCTTTGATATTAATTGCTCCTTCTAACATAACATTATATATATAACGAGCCCACCTAATACGTGTATTTCAAGGAAGTGCAAATGGGCTGGGATTTTTAGAAAATATAAATGGGCCTGATTGGCGTGAAATTATTTGTTCACCCGACCAAAGAAATGGACTGTACATTCTAGAAAACATGGGTTAAATATATGCCACATTTTGCGGCTGACATGTGGGCCAATAGGTCGAAGAGCCTCACGAGGCGTTGTCAACTTGGTCAACAAATGATTGTGTCATCCACAGCCATTGGATTTATATCCAACGGCGGCATGCACCTTCAATCTCGTATTCTTCCTCCGGCGTTCGGGGACGCTTTGGTCCGTCCTCCCAAGAGCTAAGCGACTCGCTTAGCGCATCGCTGCGGCGCTACCCCACCGCCGGCCAGGCTATCCCTCCACCCCTCGACACCTCCTGTTATTCTCCACAGACTACAGCCCCACGCCGCAACAAAACTAGTTATAACCCTTCTCCTCCTCTCAAACTGCGACTCCACTGCCGCGTTTTCCCATCTCGGAGTCGTTCCTGTCCGGGGCCTCGCCGTCGTCCACCGCCTTCGCTGTGTTCGATTGCAGCGTGGTCAACAAACGAGAGTCATCGGAAGAGGATCAGACGTGGAGAGCTCGACGGCTGGGACCCACGAGGTCCATGGTCGCCGCGCAAGGAAAGTTCCCCTTATTAAGCTGAAAAAGATGTTTCCTCCACGGCGGTACTGGGACCCACCGGTTGTAACTTTGCCGCGGAAGGAAGTGCCTCCTTGTTTTATGAAAAAATTATTCATCCCATTGATATTTGGGACCCGTCAGTTGGTGGTGACTTGTGGGCCTACTAAGCGGACGATGTATGCATACGGCTTTGTCAACTTAATCAACAAGTGATTCTAGCAGTTGGACCATTGGATGTTAATCCAACAGTCGTGCTCCTTCTTCAACCTCATTCTTGCTCCTGCTCTCCCGTGGTAGTATCGCCATTTGTCTTTGCCAAGACCAACCGATGAAGTTTCCCACTCCTCTCCATCTGCGACTCCTTTGCCCGTCTTTCCCATCTCCGGGTCGTTCTAGTGCGGGTGCGCTCGACGCAGTGTGGTCAGCGTGGTCAACAACCGAGTATTGACGGAAGATGACTGTCACGTGAGAGGCTAACGGTGGGATGCACCACGCCCATGGACGATGCATGCAACGAACGCAGCGAGGTCAACGTGGTCAAGGAACGACTTCCGCCGGAAGTATCATCAGATGGAGAGTCTCGGCATTTGGGTCCACGACATGACAAGTAAGTGCCTCCTTATTACACGGAAAATAATGATTCCTCCAATCGACGTTAGGGACCCTTTGGACGGGCCACCGTATTTTGCTAAAAAAATGTTTGTTCTCGACTGCTGGGACCCACACGACGGCCACCGTATTTCACGAAAAAAAACATTCCCCATTGTCAGCTCGGACCCACCGGAAGTGCCTCCTTATTACGCACAAAAAAATGAATACTGTCACAACCCTAGATCTTTGCTTGTAATTAGTTGCATCTGCATCCATGTCATCATGTTTATATTTCAATAAACTTGAAATGGGGACATGTGAAAGCCTCAGTAATCATTTCTGGAAATGACCAAGATAAAAAATGCTCCAAATAGGTCCAGGAAAATGTTCATGTTTCTCTCTAAAAATATTGGTCAGAGGTAAAATTGAAACCAATATTTTTAGGAGCTCATAAATATTTATTTTGGGCACTTGGAACTAATGCAATAATTATTTGCATTGGATATATATATGTTATATATTTTATATGTGAGGGGCTCTGGAATAATCCAAATAGTCCCTACAAAAACTTATCAGAAGCATATAAAATGATTTAGTGCAGAGACTAGATCAAAACAGAGTTAAAATAAATAGGAAAACAGAAACTAAAATAGAAAGAAAGAGGACAGAGAACCTACCTGCACAGCCCACCACTATAGCAGCCTCTCGGGCGAAGCCATTAGCCCACTGTGGGGTAGCCACTGTCTTCTTCCCTCCTGCCGGGAGGAGAAGCATTGCGTGCGGTGCGTGGACGAGCCGCGCCGGCTCCTCCCTGCCTGCGTGGCCCTCGACTGCCTGGTCGCCTCCATGCATACCACGCCGCCCCTCGGCCCCCTCTCCCTCTCCCGTGCTCCTTCCCTTTCCTCTGTCTCTCTCCTCGCTCTCCCCTAACGCGCCTGGGCACGCCAGCAGTGAGCCGCGCCACCGCCCGCCGCCTTGTCTCCTCGAGCTATCCAGAGCCTCGGCCACCTCTCGCTCCACCTCTGCACCGAAGGAAGGAAGCACGGAGGCCCCGAGCAGCCGCCATCGTCTTCGTCTTCAAGCTTCGGCTCCGGCGCCCTTCTCCGTCGATCCGGCCACTCCGGCGCGTCCCGAGCCCTTAACCTTCCACCGCAGCCCGTGGTGAGCGGCCGACCCGTTCCCCCTTGCCCCATTGTCCCTCGCGTCCTCTAGCTGCTGCCCCGAAGTTCTGCGCCGCCCGTCTGGCCATGGCGGCATGTTCCGCCTCGAGATTCCCGTTTGCGGCCGAGCATACCAACGCACTCAATGCGTTTGCTGAGAACCAAAACATCCAACCGCTGCTCCTACCGTGCTTTGTGGCGTCGTTCGGCCGATGCTTCGAACTCCGGCCACCGCCGCGAAGTTCGCTTAAAGCTCCGTGGCTCGAGCCACCCTACGGCCCCCTCCTGCCTCCGTTGGATGCGCGGGAGGAAGGGCTTCAACCTGGTGCCCTTAGCGAGTCGAACCGTTGCCGAAGCAGCGTTTCCGGTGAGCGCCCGCCGCGGTTTTGGTCGCCGGCGGCTAATGTCCGGCCGTGCTGACGTGGCAAGGTTAATTAGGCATTAACCACCTCCTAATCAAACCCCTGGAGTCACGGAGAACCGGGCCCCATCCCATAATTACCACAGGGTTTTTCCCTGCTTAAATTAACTATAATGCTTTGACCCGCCACCTCAACATTGACCTGGGCCCCACTGTCAGTTTTGACTTGGGCCAGCCCCTTTGACCTGCTGACGTCATACTTACACATTGCTGACGTAGTAATGTTTTCTGGAATTTAAATAAATAATAAATGATTTATTATTTTTAGAAAATGCCCAAAACTTCTAAAAATCATATAAAATCAACCGTAGCTCAAAATGAAATAATTTATATATGAAAAATTATCAGAAAAATCCAATCTATCCATCTGTACCATTTTAATGCATGTTGGAACAACTTTTGGCTACTGTTTAGGACAAATCAATGAATGGCATTTAAATAACCATATGTGGAGTTTGAATTTGAACCTTGGGTTCAAACCGACTACACTTAATTGTGTTGCTAGTTGCATCAGGCCAAATCACATCATATTGCCATGTCATAATCATGCATCATAATTGTTGCATTGCATTGATTGTGTTCTTCCTTGTTGCTTAGGTGTTTGTCCCCTCTCGATAGGCGTGGTTAGGCGATGTGATCGATGACAACGATGAAGAGCTATATTATCTTCGGAAGTGGCGGGCAAGCAAAACCCCTTGTTCATTCCGATACAATCCCACTCTCTCGCTCCTGCTCTCTTTTCTTTGCATTAGGACAACAACGATTCAACATTGTTACATGCTTTGCGGTAGTTGAACCCCTTTCTCTGCATGACTGTCATTGCCACAGTAAATAGATCAAACCCACTAGCATTTGTAGGAGTTGTTTGAGCCTGATGTGCCTACTCATTCATGCTTGTTTGTCATGCTCGCTATTGCTTAGAGTTGTGTCAGTGCGATTCATCGAGGGATGAATTGGAGGTGTGTGAACATGTCCTAATGTGTGTGAGCTAAGTGTGTGAACACGATTTGGTAAAGGTAGCAGTGTGAGGGGCCATGTAGGAGTACATGGTGGGTTGTCTCATTGCGATCGTCCTCGTGAACTGAGTTACGTGTTTGTGATCCATGAACAGTTACTACCACACATTGGGTTCGGTAACTTTCGGCCCTCTAAACTTATTAACCAACTTGATCTCTGTCCCGTGAGTTGCAACTAGTTTACGGTGTTTGTAGGTAGTGTTAGTAGTCTACCAAGTGGCACCGGTACAGGTGGGCTTGGGACAGACTAGGCACTTTGTGGCAAGGTGTACCAAGCGTAGAACCACCCGTCCGAGGTGGGCAGGAACCCTGCTCACATCGTTTGGGGGCCGTGGCGACACCCTGGCGGATCTCCTTGCGGATGGAACCCGAATAGGCGATAAACCTGGATGAGAGACTTGTGTGGTTAGTCGGTCGTGGCCGACTCCTCGCCAACTTCCGCTTGAAGGTAGCCAAGATACACGAGGTGTAAATGGCGGTAAGTGGCGAGAGCGTGTGTGAAGAAGTACACCCTGCGAGGTTAATATGATCTATTCGAATAGCCGTGTCCGCGGTAAAGGACTTCTGGGTTGCACGTATGGACAGTTCATAGACAAGTGAAAGTGGATACTCTAAAATGCGCAAGATAGCGTGAGTGCTATGGATGGCGTTCTCGTAGGGAGGCGGGAGGCGGATCCATAGTGGTGTATTGATATGGTGAATATGTGGACTCGTGTGGGCCACCTGAAAAGAGTTACTTGCAGTCGTAGTTTCAGGATAGCCACCGAGTCAAAGCTGGCTTACTGCAGTCAAACTCAACCACCCACTTTGTTGATACCGATGCATATGTAGGTAGTTCTGATGTAAGTCTTCTTTGGTACATTTGTACTCACGTTTGCCTATTTTATGTTTTGCGAGAGGCGTCGGTCTCGCTAGTAGTTCAGCGTGGACTTCAGCGTTTAGCTTGATACCTCAGCTACGATCTTGTGCCCTCGGCAGGATCTGGTAGATAGTCGGACTTCTCGGCCTTTTTCATTTGTAGATATACGTACTCGGACATGTTAAGCTTCCGCTTGTTTTGACTTGTATGCTCACGAATGTTGGGTCATGAGACCCGTGTTTGTAATATCTCGCTCCTCGGAGCCTAATGAATAAATACTTGAGTCAGAGAGTTATGTTGTGATGCCATGTTGTGTTTACACATATCGAGCATATTGTGTGTATGATTGAAATGCTTGGTATATGCGGGATCCGACAATCTAGTTGTTTATCCTTGGCAGCCTCTCTTATGGGGAAATGTAGTCTAGTGCTTCCTTGAGCCATAGTAGTCCGCTTCTGACTGGTTCACTGGAGTCCTGCTAGCCCAAGACTCTTGCTCGGGACACTTGACTGGCGGCATGTGTTTCACTTCGTTCTGTATCCGTCCCTTCGAGGAAATGTCACCTTGGTGACATCCAGTCCTGCCTAGCACACTTTCTGACCGGGTTCGGAGTCTGTTAGCCAGTGCTTTCTGACTGGATTCACACGTCAGTGACCGACATGCTCGATGTGATTCATGTATACTGTTCCCATGGGTTAGTGTCGCTTTGGGTTCACGACTAGCCATGTCGGCCGGGTTCTCTGTCATATGGATGCTAGCGACACTATCATATCGTGAGCCAAAAGCGCAAATGGTCCCGGGCCATGGTAAGGCGACACCAGTAGAATACCGTGCGTGAGGCCGCAAAGTGATATGAGGTGTTACGGCTAGATCGATGTGACTTGGAATCGGGGTCCCTAACAGACTTTGGTATCGAGCTTTGACCGCTGTAGGATTACCAAGCCAAACTGGTCGAAGTTGAGTCTAGAAATGCTTTAGTTATGTAAGGGAATTGATTGTGGAAGGGAGCGTAAGGCTCTTTTTACTCCTTATACCTTATGGCCTTCTGACCCGAGTCACCCTCATCTTTTCTACGGGATTAAGAACTAGGCTTCTCATCTTTCTATCAGGATCACTTGTTACTAATCCGTAGGCTTATAGGATTGATGGATTGAAGCCCCAGTTCAGTTTCTACTACTTCCGTGTGTTGACCATTGATCTCAGAACCTTGATATTGCGATGCTATGTGGTTATGCCACCATTTTGCATGATGTCTAAAATATTTTTGAGCATTTACAGCCGTTATGCTGTCCGAGTCATCCCAGGTTTCTAAACCATCTGATGCATTTGCAAAATCCTTTCCCTCTGGTTTGTTGTTCTTTTGGGCCAGATTAACCACACTAATTGCTGAGTTGAGGTACTCCACTACCTCGACATATCTGTTGGAGCTATTATTATGACCCTAGGTGTTTTAGGGAGTCACCTAGTAATATGGCCATGTTTTTGTGTTCCCGGTGTGTGATGATTACGGCGTCATTCTCGAAAGCATCCCGTGATGCCATTTAATAGTAGGTATTCTATTCACGGGTTCTTGAACCGAGATTCACCCTACTTACCTCCTGTTGATAGTGTTGCTAGTTCCTTTAGGATATTAGTAACTTTGGCGATAGTCCTCGAGGTCCGTGGTATTTCCTTCTTCCAAATACTATGAACCGCTTATGGCGAAGTTCCCATTGAACCGAAGGATCACAACCAGGGTGCTCTTGAGGAGTACTCCATTCTATATTGTGAATCTGCGGTTCTACCTTTACGCATAGGTTATCTGGAAGAAACCTGTTGAACTTGATTCGACATACTAACCTATGCATCCACAACTCAGAAAGTTATATGTTCCTCGAGTTGTTCCTCCTTAGTTGTATTCTGACCCCCGTCTATCAATTGATAGTCAAGGGTATGCGTGCATTCGTTTATCGATGCCTATTACTCTTGTGGTCCGTCAAGCCATTCTATTCCAGAATGATTAGGAGAAACAAACTCCAGTACCTTGTACATTTCGAGGATTTGGTCAAAGTAGTTGTACTCCATGAGATCAAAATACCAATCCAACTTTTGCTCTGTTCTACCTTGGAGTGTTACCATCTTTATGTCAAGAGTATCATGGGAATTGCACCACCTCTTATGAATTCTTGACGCAGTGATACTTCTCACCATCATTATTCATTCCTCGGTTCCGTGTTGTTGTATTTGGAATGTCGACAAGTGAATTGTGGTGTGTGAAATCGTCACGCCTAGCAACCCCTTGCTTGGTAGTTAATGGACAATATTCTCATTCTTAGCGTGTTGGTTATTAAATCATCATCCTAAGATTGATCGTGCTACCTAGTCCTTATTTCCGGTGCACTCTTGATCAATGAGTTAGGATTGTGCCAATCCTCGCTCTTTTGATCATATCGTCTTACTACGAAAAGCAAGATTTTCTCGAGCTTAGTAGCATATTGGTGGTTCGTAATTTTCCGAATATCTTCTCGGAGTATTACGAGGTTGTCACTGACCGCTATGTTGAGTTAAGTGATCAAGTTGGTTCCTTGTAACCACCCCTTCTCCAAGAATCTATGTTGGATACCCCTGAGCTAGTTGGTTAAGCTAAACAACAACTTGGAGAGTTGGAAGATGAAAGCTTGTCCGACTTAGTTCATTCTAAGGGATATCTTGTATGTGTGTTGAAGAAAGGTGATGTCTTCATTGATTGATCCTCGCGATCAATTGTTGGACCTATCATCCTAACCAAAACTTTGATTTGAGTATGGGCTATCACCAAATCAAATCAGTACCATCGATGTTCATAATGTTGTCTTACTCGTGGTTGATCCCTCGAGCATACACCATTACATCTTTTGGTCTGACCAATCCTATCACCGTGTTCACACGATGGTGGAAGTCCAGTGATATGGAAATTCCGATGAGTTGTTGTTGGGCCCATCGTGACATTTTTGTCTCCCCATGATTCATGTTGAACATCAACCTAGTGTTGAAAATTTTGTAAGCAATGCCTTCGTGTTCCGTTCATGAAGCTTATGCTTGGATGGAAGAAGTGACTTCCTCTAATTCACGTGCATTTCATGCAAGTTGCCGTCGTGGATTCGGGAAAGCTTGTTTTTGCTTCCTTTGGAATCTCCCAAGTCAGTCATGCGCGTGCGAAGTATTCTATGGTCTGATAGACTGATCATCTTCATTCCATACTTATCCTTAGCACACCAAGCCACTGGTTGACTTGTTCTAGGTAAAGAAGTCTAATTTAAGTGCACAAGACTTCGATATCCTCGATGATGGTTCCCACACGAACTCGGTAGTGTTTTGTTGTAAGACTACCATGTGGTCATGCTTGTCTGGAACAACGTGTTCACATATGTGTAGCAGAACCAGCTCATGTTTTGGAGCTTACTATCGTAGTTCATTCCTGAGAATCTCGCAACGTCATCTCGTCGATTGTGTTGCAATCCTTCCTTCGGACATATTATGCGAAGTATCCTGTTCCTAACCAGATCTGAATCTCGAGGCGGATATGATGGTTGGAACATTCCCAACATTTGCATTTTGTTCCCAGCTTGCACCCCATTGTGCCAATTTTCCATGGACTGCCCTTCTCAACAGTTGATGTTTAGGATCACCTTCAAAAGTGGTCCCACCATGGGTCCCATCCATTTTCGGTGATAAGCAAAAATCATTCCTTGCTTTGTCTTCAACAAGGTAGTCCACATCATCCATTACGATGCGAGTATGCCATTATTTTGAATTCGTTTAAGCGATCAATTGTGAATTTCCTCAGGCTGGTATGAAGAGTTCCAATGATCTTTGTATCAAAAGAAATTCTTTTTGCCACTTAAGGGAATAATTCTACGAGTCACCTTTCCCAAGGCGTCCCATTATGGAATCATGGCAATTAACTCCTCGCTACTTTGAAACCTATGCACCATCTTACTCAAGCGTGGTGTTGTTGCCTACCAAATTGAAACCCTCGTCTTCTAATTCCCTCCATCACTTTCGGATGTATGTGTTGTGTCTCAGCTCAAGAGATGCTCCAACATCTCATTCCATGAGTGGGTCATGACTTCGCTTCGATCTTTGTGAAGATCAAATCCTATAGAGTTTTCCTCACTTCCATCGTCATAACGGATGAAGATCTCGAAGGCAAAGATGTCAAGATCAAGATGATGATCGAATCAACGTTCTTACAAAGTGCAAGCTGGATCATGGAGATCAAGTTAGCTTTGTATTCCCTCTATCTTCTTACCTCACGTCTTGAATCTCGGGACGAGATTCTTGTTTAGTGGGGGTGAGTTGTCACAGCCTAGATCTTTGCTTGTAATTAGTTGCATCTGCATCCATGTCATCATGTTTATATTTCAATAAACTTGAAATGGGGACATGTGAAAGCCTCAGTAATCATTTCTGGAAATGACCAACATAAAAAAATGCTCCAAATAGGTCCAGGAAAATGTTCATGTTTCTCTCTAAAAATATTGGTCAGAGGTAAAATTGAAACCAATATTTTTAGGAGCTCCTCAAATATTTATTTTGGGCACTTGGAACTAATGCAATAATTATTTTCATTGGATATATATATGTTATATATTTTATATATGTCCAATAATTACGGGTAAATGTGAGGCTCTGGAATAATCCAAATAGTCCCTACAAAAATTTATCGAAGCATATAAAATGATTTAGTGCAGAGAGACTAGATCAAAACAGAGTTAAAATAAATAGGAAAGCGAAACTAAAATAGAAAGAAAGAGGAAAGAGAACCCACCTGCATAGCCCACTGTGGCAGCCCTCTTGGCCGAAGCCAGCCCAGCCCACCAGGGGCAGCACTGTCTTCTTCCTCTGCCAGAGGAGAAGCGACTGCGTGCCCGGTCTTGTGAACAACCGCACTGGCTCCTTCCTGCCTGCGTGGCCCTCATTGCTGAGTCGCCTCCACGCGTGCCGCCGCCCTCGACCCCTCTCCTCTCCCCCCCTTGCCCATACGCCGGTGTCAAAACCGGCGGATCTCGAGTAGGGGTTCCGAACTGTCGTCTAGGCGGATGGTAGCAGGAGACAAGGGACACGATGTTTTACCGGAGTTCGGGCCCTCTTGATGGAGGTAAAACCCTACGTCCTGCTCGATTGATATTGATATTGTGGATGTTTACAAGAGTGGATCTACCACGAGATCAAGGAGGCTAAACCCTAGAAGCTAGCCTATGGTATGATTGTAAGGGTTGTTGACGATGTGTCCTACGGACTAGAGCCATCCGGTTTATATAGACACCGAGAGGGCTAGGGTTACATAGAGTCGGTTACAATGGTAGGAGATCTACATATCCGTGTCGCCAAGCTTGCCTTCCACGCCAAGGAAAGTCCCATCCGGACACGGCGAAGTCTTCAATCTTGTATCTTCATAGTCTTGGAGTCCGGCCCGATGATGATAGTCCGGCCGATGATAGTCCGACGATGATGGTAGTCCGGACATCCGGACACCTAATCCGGGACTCCTTAGTAGCCCCGAACCAGGCTTCAATGGCGATAAGTCCGGCCGCAGCGTGTAGTCTTGACGTTGCAAGGTGGGTTCTCCTTTAAGTTCTATGTACCTGCGAGCGGTGTCCAGCTTCCTCATCAATGTTGCGCGTCTTGGCTTCCACGCCCAATAATGGCCTTCTTCCGCAGCGTCAGCGAATGTGAAAAGCAGGTGTCTTTTATGTTTTACCCACAGTTGTGCGAACAATAATCTGCCTATCACGGGAGGCAAGAATCCAGATCCAAATCACCATCTTCCTCTCGCAAATACTCATCGGAGCGCTTTCGACCAAGAATCCATTCCATCATGGACCGTCAACGCGGCTCCTCTTCTCGCGCTCGGCCCTTTGCGAGGAGATTGGAGGAGATGCTGCATTCGCACTGTGGTGGTGAAGCTCCAAATTGGGGATATCTCCCTCCGGCCTTCATGGTTCGGTTCGAGCCGGGCTGGCCACCTACAAAGGTGGGAAGCAAGCGGAGGTTACCCCAAATCCCAACAAAGGGAGAGAGTATGCTTCGTCCCCTATCGATAAGGGGCTCGATTTCTGTACATCCATTCCTCCGCGGGCTCACGGAGTTCTACGGACTCGGCTTCATCACCTCACGCCCGCCTCAATCCTGCATATTGCGGGTTATGTAGCTCTTTGCGAGCTTTTCCTGGGCGTTGAGCCCCACTTCGCGCTATGGAAGAGGTTGTTCTGCCTTGTACCCCGCTCTCGCGAGGTGTCCATATATCAAGTGGGCAGCGCCGAAATATGGCGCATTGCCGGGACCGGATATCCATCCGGAACCCCTAAGAAGGCGCCCGAAGACTTGCCTCGGAATGGTTTTATATAGAAGGCGGCTCCGCTGCGGACCTGTTCGGATCGGCCTCCGGAGTTCAGCAATGCTCCTCTGAAGAAACGCCTTAGTTGGCGTCCGTGGAGCCCCCATCTGGAGGAAGACAAGAGCGTCCATTATTTGATGGGCCGAATAAGGTTACTGGCCCATTCCGGGTTGACCATGATTGGAATCATGGCAACATGCATTCTGTGGTGCAGCCACTACAATCTGAGGGCCACCCCATGTGGGATTTCAACGGGGAGGATGATGCCACCCGTCATGGCCGCAAAGGGCCGGACTCGGCCGAAGATCTGGTGACGATGTTGTCCGGCCTGTATAAGGGGGAGAAGGAGGATTTCCTTCGGACGAACCCGTTAAATGGGTTTTCCATGAATAATCCCCGGCCTTGGGTAAGTGAACACTCAGCGTGTCCGACCCGTGCCTTTCGAAACTTAAGTTTCTTATATCGTGTTCTTCTTTCGACGCGAGGCTGCATCCGGACCGTGGAAGGGCATGCTAAGTCCGGCTCCGGCCGAGGATCCGGAGAGATCCGGGATCCGGCCTCCGAAGAGGATACGGACATAAAGATGGAGCTAATCGGCGGGGTGTTCCACCAGCTCGGCATGGACAATGCTTTAGTCGCCATCACGATGCCGACTATCCGGGACTATATCCGGCTTCCCGGTGATTGCGGCGAAGCCTGACACCATCATTCCTTCCTTGCTTATTTACGACCACCGTATATGATGGCACTGCGGGGAGGCACCCTAGGGCGAAGCCGAGCCATGGTGGCTGACCAACAAGGGCCAGTTCGGACGATAGGCGGAAGAAGGCCTTGGCGGCGGACTGAAACGTCGCCGCAAAGGTGTAGCTCACAATTCAGTATTTAGAGCAACATTCCTAGGAAGCGTTTGAGTGCTCATGACTTTTATAGGGAAAAAAGCGTCCGCCCGATTGCAAGCGTGAAAGTTGTCAATCCAACCTCTACCGGCCGGGCTCCGCACTTTGGTCGGGAGGGAGGCGGCGTAAGGCACGAGCCGGACGTTCCTCCGACGGAGGATGACGACAGCATCGCCCGCCACCAAGTCTGAGGTGGAGAGTGCCCTGAATCACGAGCGCCGGAACAGTATTTCGTGTGGCGTGCTTCTCCCGAGGAGTTGAATGCCTTTAACACGGGGGCCGCGCACCTTCGTGCTGCTCAAGATGGTTTTATCGAGCCACGGGCGGTATGTAAAGACATATCTGGTAAGAGAATTTAATAGTTGTATATGCCAGTAGCCCCCGAGACTTAAAGTAGTTATATTAACTGATTTAAGGATCATATGAAACGTAGGATCTTACCGAGAAGAATACCCAACTGTCTAGGAGCTGCAAGAGTGCAAGGCCCAACTTGAGGCCGCACTCTCTAGCCTTGAGGAGGAAAGCATGAGGACCTCTCACAGTAACGCATTATTTTAGAGAGATAAGCAGCGTTTGGCCTTTGCGCCAAGCTGAAAGAAAAAAATAGCGTTGCGGTGCTTTGTCGGACAAGATCCGGACAGGAAAGAACGGCGCCAACTAAAGGCGGCGAGAGGTCTTTGCATAAGGTGCAGCATGAAAGGAACAAGCTCCAGGATGCCCATGCCCAGCTTGGAGAAAAGTGAAAAGCGTTCGGGCCGAGCTGTCGAGCTCGTTAAGGAGAATCGGTGGCTTCGTCGCGGCATATATAGTAAGTGCTTGAGCGAACTCCTTTGAAAAAGAAGAGTTCGGCGAGGAAGTCAATTTGAGAATATATGCAGGTATGCTCACAGTGTCGCCCTGCGGAGAAATGCTCGTATCAACGGGTGATCAACTTCCCGAATTGTTGCAACCGATCGAGCGAGTTCGGCGGGCAATGGCGGCGTCATCCAGGCGTTGTGGCCAGCCATCTCCTTGCAGGGTCTTGGGGAGCTTGCGGAGAAGCTGCGAAGTCGCGGCAGCGCTTCCATTTATGGAAGATTTCGACCTGCCGCCAAGGTGCCGAGGAGGCACAGGCCATGGTAAAGGCAGCGGTGCAAGAAGGCGGATCCCAATCACATGGCGAAGTCGGACTGTGGGGCCCGATGGGAAGGAGATCCTGTGAGTTTAGTATATGGCCAAGTGGAGTTGGCGCTAAATTTTCCCAACAGGACTGTAAATTAGGCATACTGTTAGGCGGGATTGAGGAAGAATACAACGGTCGATTTGACAATGTATTGTAAAATGACATACAAAATGCCTTCTAGCCGGATTGTAGATCGTTTGTCTTTGCCGAGCCTTTTAAGCTTCGACCTCGGGACCCTAGAGTCCGGAGTGTGTCGAATACCGTCTCGGTTATGGAACAACCGGGTATGCATGGAGACCCGAGCGTAGGGGTCATCAGTGCTTTATCAGACAAGTGCCCAACTAGTTATGTTATATTACATGGGTAGTAAGAAACATCTTCCAGGGAGAATAGTTCCGTTAAGGGTTCCTTTCCTCGGGGGTGGCATGCCCTAAAGTGCATGTCCGGTCTGCGAAAAAGCGAGAAAAACATCACGGGGCAGATAAATAAGTGGATAAAAATCATCTTTTAAGTCACCGACGAATATTCCCTTAAGAACGCTTAGCTTTGGGCCTCACCCGGTCTGAGGTACACATCCGGTGACCAGCGGTAACAATCGCAGAGGTGCTCCCTTTACCTCCTAGCGAACAATCGGGAGCGTGAGGGGTAAGCAGAGCCAGAACAACCCAGCTTGGCCAAAACTTAAGTCATATCGATGCATATAATGGTGAAAAAAAAGGTACATGTGGAGGCTTGACACATGTGCTGGGCATGAAGCCGGTATAATTAAGCTTACGGTAAAGAAGCCCCGGTGTAATGAGTGCGGATAGCACATCAATTCTGTGACGTTGCATAAGTAGGCCCTTTAAGGCTTGGATGAATAGGGTTGAGAAGAAAAAGATAAACAAAAGGCAGCTGAAAAAAAAAAAAATTGGGCCAGGGGAAAGGGGCGAACTCTTAGTCGGCGCTAGGCATAGAATCGTTGGAGGCGGGCTGCGTTCCATGGGTTCGACTCGAGTTGGTTATCCGATGCATTTAAATAGGCGATGCGCTCCGCGGGTCGAGGACTTGATCGATGATGAAGGGCCTTCCATTTGGGCTTGAGCTTGTCCTTTTCTTGTCCGTGAGCGTAGAACCAGATTCGCCAACGTTGTAAGTCTTGGCCTGTACTTCTCTGCTTTGATATCTTCGAGCCTGCTGTTGATAGAATGCCGAACGAGCCTTGGCGACGTCGCGTTCTTCCTCCAATGTGTCCAAGCTGTCCTGCCGATCCAGCTCGGCTTCTCATTCTTCGTACATGCGCACTCGAGGTGAGTCATGAATGATGTCGCAGGGCAAAACTGCTTCTGCGCCGTATACCATAAAAATGGTGTGAATCCGGTGAAATGCGGTTAGGCGTTGTCCGCAGCCCCGAATGCGAATCGAGCTCCTCTACCCGGTCGTGTCGGTTCGTGAGGACCGCACTAGTGCGGGTTTGATGCCGCTCATTATTAGACCATTTGCTCGTTCCCACTTGACCGTTGGTTTGAGGATGATAGTGAAGCGTGTCGAGCTTGATGCCCATATTTTTGCACCATGATTTAACCTCATCGGCGGTGAAGTTAAATGCCGTTATCGGTGATGATCTTTGTGGGGGACACCATAGCGATTGTACTACCGGATATAAAGTGCATCACTTTGATGCGGACTCTGCCGTTTTAAGCGGCTTGGCCTCTATCCATTTGGTGAATTTATCCACCATGACCAATAGGTACCTTTGCTTGTGGGTTCCCCCTTTAAGTGGTCCAACCATGTCAAGCCCCCGGACCATGAGCGGCGGGGTAATGGGTATAGTTTTGAGGGCGGTGGGTGGCATATGGCTACGATTAGCAAAGAGGCGACAACCGGCGCATCTTTGGACTAAGTCCTGAGCATCTGCTTTCGGGCCGTCGGCCCGATAAAATCCTATCTGAATGCCTTTCCTACAAGGGCCCGAGCTGCGGCGTGGTGTCCGCCCTAGTCGGCATGAATTTCAGCCGGGAGGTTTCGCCCTTCCTCTTCGGAGATACACCTTTGAAGGACTCGGTTGTACTTTTCTTATAAAGTTCTCCCTCATAGACCTTGTAGGCTTTAGATGGCGGACAATGCAGCGGGCCTCATTTTGGTCTTGGGAAGCTCTTGCCTAAGCAAGTAGGCGAGAATGGTTACATCCGCAGGGGCAATTACTGCCATTATGTCGTGGGCGGAAGGTGTTATGTCATCGGCTAAATCGCGGTTGGTGCGACTTGTTCCGGTTTGTTAGTTCGGACTCCTCTTCCCATAAATGCGGATGGCTTGAAGAGCCGTTCCGGAAGATGTTAGGAGGGACAGCGTCGGCGTTTTGCGCCAATGTCGTGCCCGATCGTCGGCTGCTTGGTTATTATCCGAACTACGTGATGGAATTCGAGTCCTTGAACCGGTGACATTTTAGGACAGCGTTGCGATGTGCTGCCATTTTCGGATCTTTGGCGTCAAAGCCTCCGTTTATTTGGGATATTGCGAGGTTTGAATCCCGCGCACCTCTAGGCGTTGAATGCCCATGGAGATTGCCATCCGGAGACCATGTAAAAGGGCCTGCGATTCGGCTGCGTTGTTGGAGTCCGTGTACATTATCTGAAATGCGTATTGGACTGTGTCCCCGGTCGGGGGCGTCAATACGACGCCAAATTTCACCTGATCCGGCTAACATTTTAGAGCCGTCGAAGCGCATAATCCAATTGAAGTATCGCCCGTATTCTTTAGGGAGTTAAACGGTCCATTCAGCGACAAAGTCAGCCAAAACTTGTGACTTTATAGCCCACCGAGGTTTGTAAGATATATCAAATGGTAAGAGCTCAATGGCCCATTTTGCAATCCTGCCCGTCGCGTCGCGGTTGTTTATAATGTCGTTAAGTGGTACTTCAGAGGCCCTTTGTTATCGAACACTCTTGAAAGTAGTGTCGGAGCTTAGGGATGCCATGAACACCACGTATGCTATCTTACGATAGTGCGGGTGGCGGGACTTGCGGGGGAGTTAACACAGTGGATACGTAGTATACTGGTTTTGAAGAGAATTTATGCCCTTCTTTTCTCGTTCGATGGCAGTCTGGCGCTTACAACTTGATGCGTAGCTTCGATGTATAACAACATTGGCTCGCCCGGGTTGGGCGCAGCCGAGCGGATTTGCTGCCAATATGGCGCTTTATTTCTTCGAGTCCGGCGGTGGCAGCATCCGTCCACTCGAAGTGTTGATGCGCTGAGGAGGCGATGGAGGGGTAATGCCTTTTCTCCTAGAGCGGAGATAAAGCGGCTTAGAGCCGCCACGCATCCGATCAATTTTGTATTTGCTTGAGGTCTTTTGGGATATCTAGCTGTGTGAGCTTCGGATCTTGGCTGGGTTTGCTTCAATTCCTCTCTGGATCTGATGAAGCTCGAGCTTTCGGTAGTACGCCCGAAAACACATTTTCGGATTGACTTGATGTCATATGCCCGAGGCTGTCGAATGTGAGCCTCAAGTCGTCTACTAGAGTTTTGGCGTGTTTAGTTTTGACGACTACGTCGTCTCGTGTCACCTCTCTTGTTTTGCCGATCTGGGTAGCGGACATATACGAATCATGCGGCGCTGATATGTTGCGCGGCGTTTTTAAGTCCAAAGGGCATCGTGTTGAAGCGAGAATGGTCCATATGGAGTAATGAATGCCGTTCTTGACGATCCGCTTCTGCCATCTTGATTTGATGATAGCTGGAGTATGCGTCCAGGAAGCACAATGAATCGTGCCCTACGGTGGCATCGATGATTTGGTCGATGCGGGGGAGGGGGAAGGGATCCTTTGGGCAGGCCTTATTTAGGTCTTTGAAATCGACACATAGGCGCCAGGATTTGTCCTTCTTTGGTACCATTACCAAGTTTGCTAGCCAATCCGGGTGCTTGATGTCTCTGATGAATCCGGCTTCCAATAGTTTGGCTAGCTCTTCTCCCATTGCACTGTCTTTTGGGTTGGAAAATCGTCGAAGAGCCTGTTTGGTGGCTTGAATCCTTTTAGGATGTTTAGGCTGTGTTACGCTAATCTGCGTGGGATTAGGGCATATCCGAGGGGTGCCAGGGCAAAAATGTCCCAATTTTCCCAAAGGAATTCTCGCGGTCTGGCGTCTCGTCGAGGTTCAATTGTGCCCGATGGAGGCCGTCTTTGTAGGGTGCATTGGGTGGACCTGGAATTTTACTATTTCATCTGCTGGTTTAAAGGAGGTGGACTTGGATCTCTTATCGAGTATCACATCGTCCCTATTCACCGTAGAGCATAAGCGCGGTGAGTTCCTCCGCCGCTAGGGCTTGGATAGTGCCTCTAAGGCTAATGCGGCGATCTTGTTTTCGGTAGCGAGTGCTATGTCCGGATCACTAACAAGAGTGATTATTCCGCCGGGCCGAGCATTTTGAGCTTCATGTACCCGTAATGGGGTACGGCTTGAAAATTGTGAATGCCTCTCGTCCTAATATAGCGTGATATCCGCTGTTGAGCAGGGCCACTTGGAGCGTGACTTCTTGGATCTGTAATTGTCCGGTGAGCCGAGTACCACATCGAGTGTGATTTTTCCTGTGCAGCGCGCCTCCGGCTAGGGATTATTCCTCTAAAGGTTGTCTTGCTTCGCTCAATGCGGCTCAGTCTATTTCCATCTTTTGAAGGGTTTCCTCGTAGATGAGGTTTAATCCGCTGCCGCCATCCATGAGGACTTTTGTAAGTCGAAAGCCGTCCACTATTGGACTAAGTACCAGTGCGGCTGGAGCTCGGGCTGTCCGGAATTTAGGTTCGTCGCTGGCGTTGAAGGTCATGGCTGTGTCGCTCCATGGACTGGGTGCTGCTACTTGGTAGACTTCGGCGAGGCCCCGGATTGTTCGTTTCCGCATATTATTTGATGCGAAAGTCTCGAAGACTATTGATACCGTACCGATGTTGTTGGAGTGGTTTTTCGGGGCTAGAAGCTCTTCTCCACTTTTGGCCACCTGCCGTAATATCCAACATGCTCGAAGGTTATGTGTTGGGACGGCGTATACATCTTGTGAATTTCTGAGGTCCGCTAAGCCATCCCTCTAGTACGGTTCCGTGCCCTTTATGGGGTCTTTGCTTTTTGGTTTTTGTATCTGGTGCCTGAGTGTAATGCACCCTTTTGTTGCGGACTGGGGTTGTATTCGGGGCCGGATTGTCACAAAAATTATTTTTGGTTGTTCGGAAACTCTCTATCGCACAGTACTTTCGTACTATGGACGCCAGGTCGGCGAAGCGTGTAATTTCGCGACGGCTGACGGTGTTCAAGAGTCCCTCGTCCGTGCAATTATTGCAAAAAATTGAGATTGCGTTTTCCTCTCGGTAGTCCTTTATCCTGTCCATAACCAGGAGGAATCTGGCCCAGTAGTGATGTACTGTCTCAGCGGGCTCTTGCCGGATTAGAGATAGATCGCATATGTCTGGGCGGGTGGGTGGAATTAAGTCCGGAACCCTACCCATCTCAAGGCTCGAAAGGCCGAGAAGTTTCGAATTTGGAAGCTTGGATTGTTGGACGTTGTCCAACGAGTGCAGTCCGATGCGACTTTAAGTTCGATGCTTGATCGAAGTCCGTCCCTCATGGGAATCTGGCATGGGGGGTTGGAAGCCGGACATGACTAGTTTTCCATATAGGAGAAGCGCCGCCAAGCATTGTTCCTCTACCACTTTGCAACGTGGTGGGTGACACAGGGGAGAGTTAATCTCTTTCGGATCGGTTTAAGCCCAATCTGTTTGTAGTCTCTAGCGACTCGAGGCGTGATGTGATCCAAGAGCTCGTTCTGACGAGAGCTCTATTGGATCCGGCCGGGCGAATTACGAGCTGGCGTGAAAATTGCTTTGGCGACTTGAGAGGTCATTGTAGAAGCGGTGGCGGACGGCGGTCATAAGAAAACCACCTAGCCGGATAGTTTGGCTGGCGGCCAGGGCTCCTTTAAGCGAAAATACCGTCCTTGAAGGCGGGAGGAGGCATCCTTCCTATCGGTGGCGGCGAAGGAACTCTCAATGAAAGCACCAATGTCGGTGTCAAAACCGGCGGATCTCGGGTAGGGGGTCCCGAACTGTGCGTCTAGGCGGATGGTAACAGGAGACAAGGGACACGATGTTTTACCCAGGTTCGGGCCCTCTTGATGGAGGTAAAACCCTACATCCTGCTCGATTGATATTGATATTGTGGATGTTTACAAGAGTGGATCTACCACGAGATCAAGGAGGCTAAACCCTAGAAGCTAGCCTATGGTATGATTGTAAGGGTTGTTGACGATGTGTCCTACGGACTAGAGCCATCCGGTTTATATAGACACCGGAGAGGGCTAGGGTTACATAGAGTCGGTTACAATGGTAGGAGATCTACATATCCGTATCGCCAAGCTTGCCTTCCACGCCAAGGAAAGTCCCATCCGGACACGGGGCAAAGTCTTCAATCTTGTATCTTCATAGTCTTGGAGTCCGGCCGATGATAGTCCGACCGATGATGGTAGTCCGGACATCCGGACACCCCCTAATCCGGGACTCCCTCACCTTCCCTTTCCTCTGTCTCTCTCCCTCGCTCTCCCCCTCACGCGCCTGAGCACGCATGATGAGCCGCGCGCCCACCGCCGTCGCCTTGCCTCCCGAGCTATCCAGAGCCTCCGCCACCTCTCGCTCCACCTCTGAAGAAAGGAAGGGAAGCACGGAGGCCCAGGCAGCCGCCATCATCTTCGTCTTCAAGCTTCGGCTCCGGCGCCCTTCTGCGTCGATCCGGCCACTCTGGCGCGTCCCCGAGCCCGCTAACATTCCCTGCAGCCCCGTGGTGAGCCGCTGACCCGTTCCCCCCTTGCCCCATTGTCCCTCGCGTCCTCTAGCTGCTGCCCCGCAAGTTGCCGCGCCTCCGTCCGCCATGGCCGGCAAGTTCCGCACTCCCGAGATTCCCCGTTTGCAGCTGAGCATACCAATGCACTTTCGGTCGTTTGAGAACCAAAACATCCAACCGCTGCTCCTACTGGTGGCTTTGTGGCGTCGTTCGGTCGATGCACGAACTCCGACCGCCATGAGCTTCGCGCTTCCGGCTGAGCTCGAGCCACCCTACGGCCCCCTCCCGCCTCCGTTGGATGCGGGGAGGAAGGGCTTCAACACAGTGCCCTTAGTGAGTCGAACCGTTGTCGAAGCGGCGTTTCGGCGGCGCCCGCCCTTGATTTTGGTCGGCGGCTAATCTCCGGCCCGTCTTGGCGTGGCAAGGTTAATTAGGCATTAACCACCTCCTAATCAAACCCCTGGAGTCACGGAGAACCGGGCCCCATCCCATAATTACCACAGGGTTTTTCCCTGCTTAAATTAACTATAATGCTTTGACCCGCCACCTCGGCGTTGACACAGGCCCCTGTCCGTTTTGACTTGGGCCAGCCCTTTGACCTGCTGACGTCATACTTACACATTGCTGACGCAAGAATGTTTTTCTGGAATTTAAATAAATCATAAATGATTTATTATTTTGAAAAATGCCCAAAACTTCTAAAAATCATATAAAATCAACCGTAGCTCAGAATGAAATAATTTATATATGAAAAATTATCAGAAAAATCCAATCTATCTATCTGTACAATTTTCATGCATGTTGGAACAACTTTTGGCTACTGTTTAGGACAAATCAATGAATGACATTTAAATAACCATATGTGGAGTTTGAATTTGAACCTTGGGTTCAAACCAACTACACTTAATTGTGTTGCTAGTTGCATCAGGCCAAATCACATCATATTGCCATGTCATAATCATGCATCATAATTGTTGCATTGCATTGACTGTGTTCTTCCTTGTTTGCCGGTATTTGTCCCCTCTCGATAGACGTGGTTCCGACGATGTGATCGATGACACTGATGAAGAGCTATATTATCTTCGGAAGTGCCAGGCAAGCAAAACCCTCTTGTTCATTCCGATACAATCCCACTCTCTCGCTCCTGCTCTCTTCTACTGCATTAGGACAACAACAATTCAACTGTTACATGCTGCGGTAGTTGAACCCCTTTCCTCTGCATGACCTGTCATTGCCACAGTAAATAGATGAAACCCACTAGCATGCGTAGGAGTTGTTTGAGCCCTGATGTGCCTACTCATTCATGCTTGTTTGTCAAGCCTGCTATTGCTTAGAGTTGTGTCGGTCCGATTCATCGGGGATGAATTGGAGGTGTGTGAACATGTCCTCATCGTGGTGTGAGCTAAGTGTGTTAACAAGATTTGGTAAAGGTAACGGTGAGGGGCCATGTAGGAGTACATGGTGGGTTGTCTCATTGCAGCCGTCCTCGTGAACTGAGTTACGTGTTTGTGATCCATGAACAGCATTACTACCACACATTGGGTTCCGGTAACTCGGCCCCTCTCGGCTTATTAATCAACTTGATCTCTGTCCAGGAGTTGCAACTAGTTTCTGGTGTTTGTAGGTAGTGTTAGTAGTCTACCAAGTGGCACCCGGTACATGTGGGCTTGGGACACACTAGGCACCGTGGTACGGTGTACCAAGCGTAGAACCACCCGTCGAGGTGGGCTTGGGAACCCTGCTCACATCGTTTGGGGCCGTGAGCGACACCCCGGCCGGATCTCCTTGCGGATGGAACCCAAATAGGTGATAAACCTGGACGAGAGACTTGTGTGGTTAGTCAGGTCGTGGCCGACTCCCTCGCCAGGCTTTCTCTTGAAAGTTGCCGAGATACACGAGGTGTACATGGCGGTAAGTGGCGAGAGCATGTGTGAAGAAGTACACCCCTGCAGGGTTAATATGATCTATTCGAATAGCCATGTCTGCGGTAAAGGACTTCTGGGTTGCCTGCAGTTCATAGACAAGTGAAAGTGGATACTCTAAAATGCGCCAAGATAAGCATGAGTGCTATGGATGGCGTTCTCGTGGAGAGAGCAGGAGAGCGGATCCATAGTGGTGTATTGATATGGTGAATATGTGGACTGCGTAGCGCCACCTCAAAAGAGTTACTTGGCAGTCGTAGTTTCGTGGATAGCCACCGAGTCAAAGCTGGCTTGTCGCAGTCAAACTCCACCACCGAGTTTGTTGATACCGATGCATATGTAGTTAGTTACGATATAAGTCTTCTTTGGGTACATTTGTACTCACGTTTGCCTATTTTATGTTTTGCGGAGAGGCGTCGGTCTCGCTTAGTAGTTCCGCATGGATTTCAACGTTTAGCTTGATACCTCAGCTACGGTCTTGTGCCCTCGGCAGATCTCGGTAGATAGTGGGCTTCTCGGCCTTTTTCATTTGTAGATGTGCGTACTCGAGGAAATGTTAAGCTTCCGCTTGTGTTTTGACTTGTATGCTCTGAATGTTGGGTCATGAGACCCGTGTTTGTAATATCTCGCTCCTCGGAGCCTAATGAATAAATACTTGAGTCGTAGAGTTATGTTGTGATGCCATGTTGTGTTTACACATATCGAGCATATTGTGTGTATGATTGAAATGCTTGGTATGTGTGGGATCCGACAATCTAGTTGTTTATCCTTGGCAGCCTCTCTTATGGAGAAATGTAGTCTAGTGCTTCCTTGAGCCATAGTAGTCCGCTACATCCTGGTTCACCGGAGTCCTGCTAGCCCAGCACTACTGCTCAGGACACTTGATCAGCCACATGTGTTTCACTTCGTTCGGTGGTCTCGCCTTCGGGAAATGTCACGGTGACATCCGGAGTCTCCGCCTTAGTTTGCTACATGCTCGGGTTCCTGAGTCTCATAGCCAAGTGCTGGCCAGATTCACACGGCTGACCGACATGCTTTCGATGTGATTCATGTATGCCTGTTCCCATGGGTTAGTGCCGCTTTGGGTTCACGACTAGCCATGTCGGCCCGGTTCTCTGTCATATGGATGCTAGCGACACTATCATATACATGAGCCAAAAGGCGAAAGCGGTCCCGGGCCATGCTAAGGCGACACCCGTGGGAATACCGTGCGTGAGGCCGCAAAGTGATATGAGGTGTTACCGGCTAGATCGATGTGACTTGGAATCGGGGTCCTGACAAATACTCCCCCTGCTAGCTGGGACCCCCCCTTGGTGGGAGGCTGACTTGTGGGCCTACTAAGTTGACGGGGACGACGGGCTTTGTCATCTTAGTCAATATGAACGATTCTAGCTCCAGTGACCGTATGATGTCCATCCAACGGCCGTAGTGCTTCTTCAACCTATGGTCTTCTTGCTCCACCGCCCAAACCAGCGGCGGGTCGGTGCCTCATGCTCCACGCCTCCGTGTGGCTGTGCTGCCGTGGAGGCCTCACCGCCCTATTATTCCCACGGCTGGCAGGCCACTGTGGCGACGGCAGCCTCACACCGCAGCCGAACGGTGAACCCTCGTACTCCCTCTCCATACGGGCTTCCACTGCCCGCGTCTTCCCGGCTCAGCGTCGTCCCCTTCCTAAGCCTCGCCGCCGTCCCACCGCCGTGGTGCTCTCCACGCAAAGATGGTCAACATGGTCAAGAGCGACTTCCATCGGAAGAGTACTATGCGTGGAGAGGCTGATAGGCCGGGTCCTGACCACAAACCAGTTTTTGTGATTTGCCAAGTAAGTCGCTTTGTCGTGCCTGTTGGGCTGCAAATCTTTCAAGACGAGGAGAGCTTTCATTCGTACCGGCCGAGAAAATGGCCCATCAAGAATGAGAAATGGGTTGTACATTTTAAAACACATCAAACCGCAATTAGTTTCAAATTTCTTTTTTTTTTCATTTCGAGATTTTAAATTACATTAATTTTATGCGTGGAGAATTTGTTGGATTTTATATTGATATACATTTATTTTAAAATCAGTTTGAATGTGAGTCGAAATTTCCGGATTAAAAACAGTTCGGACCAAGACCGAAATATGCAAAATTTAAGTATAATTTTTTTAACCGTGGCCACAATATGGGCTGTAATGCTAACAAAAGAATATGGGCTCCAAAAAACCTTAAGAATTAGCAAATGGGCTGTAAATTATTAGAAATAATGGCGGATGGGTTGTATGTTGTTTTCCACAGATTTGAGGCTTTCTTAAAAAGGTTGGCCTTTAGCAAAGGATTGTTGGATGGCCATCCAGCGGTCGTCGTCTTTCTTCAATCTCTCGCTCTTCCCGCTCTAGCCGCTCAAACAAGCACCGACCAGGACAGCCTGCTCCCTCCCAGCGGCGGCTCTGCTGCCACGCGAGCCTCACCGCCCACCGTGCATTCCCCATCGCTGGCCTAGCCATCCCTCTACTCACCCACACTGCTGTTATTCTCCGGCATGACGGCAGAACCAAAGAAACCCTCGTATAGTCGTACTCCTCCACGTGGGAAACAAGCTGCCGAGTCTTCCCCGCCTCCGTGTCGTTCCTTCCTAGGCCTCGCTGCCGTCCACCGCCACAGTGCTCTCGGCGCAGCCTGGTCAGCGTGTCGGCGACCGACATGCATCTGAAGTGGATCATGCGTGGAGAGGCCGACAGCTGGGTCCACGACCGCACGCAAGGAAATGCCTCCTTATTACGCGCAAAAATAATGATTCCTCCCACGACATCGTGGACCCACCGAAAGGGCCTCTCAGATTTCAGCGAAAAAAGCGTTACACCGGGTGACGGCTCGGACCCACCAGCTATATCTTCGCATGCAAGGAAGTGCCTCCTTATTACGCACTAAAAATGATTACTTCGCCTGTGAGCTGGGGCCCGGTATAGTGGCAGGCTGACTTGAAGGCCTACTAAGTTGACGGGGACGGAGGGCTTTGTCAACTTAGTCAATATGCATGATTCTAGCTCCAGTGACCGTACGATGTCCATCCAACGGCCGTAGTGCTTCTTCAACCTCTGGTCTTTTTGCTCCAGCCGCCCAAACCAGCGCCGGTGGTGCCTCATGCTCCTGCCTCCGTGGCGGCTGCGATGCGGCGGAGGCCTCACCGCCCCTACTACTCCCACCGCTGGCCAGGCCATCCCTCTACTCACCCACACCCCTGTTATTCTGCGTGGCGAGCCTCACATCGCAGCGAACCGGTGAACCCTCGTACTCCTCTGGCGTGGGAATCCACCGCGTGTTCCCCGGCTCCGCGTCGTCCCCTTCCTAGGCCTCGCCGTCGTCCACCGCCCTGGTGCTCTCGGCGCGATGTGGTCAACGTGATGAAGGAACGGCTTCCATCGGACATGGACTGTACATGGAGAGGTGACGGCTTTGGTCCTGACGGGCCGCAAAGAAGGAAGTGCCTCCTTATTACTTGCAAAATAATTATTCCTCCACCGACAATGAGGACCCACCGGACGGGCCACAGATTTCGCAAAAAAGCGATTCGCTCGACCGCTGGGACCCACCAGCTACATCTTCGCACGCAAGGAAGTGCGTCCGGGCAAAAAAAATGATTCGCCCCCCTGACCGCTGGGACCCACCAGCTACATCTTCACACGCAAGGAAGTGCGTCCGGGCAAAAAAATGATTCGCCCCCCTGACTGCTGGGACCCACCAGCTACATCTTCGCACGCAAGGAAGTGCATCCGGGCAAAGAAAAGCGATTCGCCCCACATTTGTTGGGACCCACCGGCTACATCTTCGCACGCAAGGAAGTGCGTCCGGGCAAAAACGATTCGCCCCGATTGCTGGGACCCACCAGCTACATCTTCGCACGCGAAGGAAGTGCACGACAGTCGGGACCCACACAGCCAGGCGTACATAGCATTGTCATTCTGGTCGTGAACGGTATGCGTACATCTTGGTCGTTGTAGGCGCGCCGCACGTGTCGTAGTAGAAGCGCGCGACGTAGCATGTACACATACGTCTGGCGAGGGTAAAAGAAAGAAAAATACGGCCACGTCACGTACATACGGGCAGGGTCTCAACAGCCTACTCGCGCATCATTACATGGCTGGGTCGGAACGGAGAAACAGCGTCGTCGTGTCGTGTTCATGGGAGCCAACCGGCTGGGTCGAACGGAATGTGTGGTCGTGGTTCATCGGGAGGGCTTGGACGGAACAGGCGATGGAAAAAGGCTCGGCATACCGCTGGCGGAGGAAGCGGACCTCGTTGGAACAGGGTCATGTTGATCGGGAGGGTGTGGCGTCGCAGAAAACAGAGGAAATGCAGACCTCCCACGGTCGAAACGGGGTCTGGTGATCGGGAGGGTGTGGCGCATCGCAAAAAGCGGATGAAACGGACCTCCTACTACGGTGAAAGCAGGGGTCCTTTTGATCGGGAGGGGTGTGGCATACCGCAAAAGGGATGAAAACGGCCTCCTACGGTTTAAGCAGGGGTCTTGTTCATCGGGAGGGTGTGGCGATCGCATAAGCAGGACTCCACAGGATACTGTTCATCTCCACCGTCGACCTCCTCCAGCCTCCACGGGCTCCTGTTCATCCAGCCTCTAGCACGCGCTACTCCACCGGCTACTGTTCAACCACCCCTCCACCGTCTACTGTTCATCCAGCCCTCCACACCACGGGGTCCTGTTCAACCACCCCTCCACGGGCACCCTCCACCGTCTACTGTTCATCCAGCCCTCCACCACACCACGGGGTCATGTTCATCCAGAGGCAACTCCGCCGCTCACTTGTTCATCAACCCCCATAGCGCTCATTGTTCATCCCAGGCGGCATTGATCGGCTTGGTTAAGATGGCGAAGAATCGCTCGATCGGGTTCGATTAACAACCATCGATCGATCGCTCGAGTTCGATAACGCGTAACTGCAGTCTGTCGCTTCGGGTTGATTAGAGCCCAACGCCTCGCTCGGGTTCGATTAGAAATAACGCCTCGACACTGCGTGTGCGTGTCACGAGAGAAATGCGACGCTTCGCCCCGACCTCCCACCGTAACCGGAGAACTCCCGAAAGTTTCCTCCCCTCACTTCTACCACGGTTTTTCCGTCATGGACAGCCCAAAGAATGTCATGCAGATGCGTCTCCGTCTCCGTCCGGTGACGAAAAAGCCCATTTTCTGTCATGATTTTTTGTCATAGAAGTAGGAGCCCACCACATCTATGATGATACCGGGTTTTGTCACAGTTATCGTCATAGAAGTGTCATATGTATGATAGAAAAAAATTTCGTTCGGCCCTAAATGTCACGGATGTGTCTTTTTTTTGTAGTGTAAGTAAATAAAAGTGTGATGATCATTTTTAGAGCATTGTCCCAAGTGAGGAAAGGATGATGGAGACTATGATTCCCCAATAAGTCGGGATGAGACTCCGGACTAAAAAAAAGAAGAGGCCATAAAAAAAGAGGAAAGGCCCAAATAGAAAAAATATGAGAGAAAAAGAGAGAAGGGACAATGTTACTATCCTTTTACCACACTTGTGCTTCAAAGTAGCACCATGATCTTCATGATAGAGAGTCTCCTATGATATCACTTTTATATACTAGTGGGAAATTTTCATTATAGAACTTGGCTTGTATATTCCAATGATGGGCTTCCTCAAAATGCCCTAGGTCTTCGTGGAGCAAGCGAGTTGGATGCACACCCACTTAGTTCCTTTTGTTGAGCTTTCATATACTTATAGCTCTAGTGCATCCGTTGCATGGCAATCCCTACTCACTCACATTGATATCTATTAATGGGCATCTCCATAGCCCGTTGATACGCCTAGTTGATGTGAGACCATCCTCTCCTTTTTTTGTCTTCTCCACAACCGCCATTCTATTCCACATATAGTGCTATGTCCATGGCTCACGCTCATGTATTGCGTGAAGATTGAAAAAGTTTGAGAACATCAAAAGTATGAAACAATTTCTTGGCTTGTCATCGGGGTTGTGCATGATTTAAATACTTTGTGTGGTGAAGATAGAGCATAGCCAGACTATATGATTTTGTAGGGATAACTTTCTTTGGCCATGTTATTTTGAGAAGACATAATTGCTTAGTTAGTATGCTGGAAGTATTATTATTTTTATGTCAATATTAAAATTTTGTCTTGAATTTTTCGGATCTGAATATTCATACCACAATTAAGAGAATTACATTGAAATTATGCCAAGTAGCATTCCACATGAAAAATTCTGTTTTTATCATTTACCTACTCGAGGATGAGCAGGAATTAAGATTGGGGATGCTTGATACGTCTCCAACGTATCTATAATTTTTTTATTGTTCCATGCTATATTATATTCTGTTTTGGACATTATTGGGCTTTATTATACACTTTTATATTATTTTTGGGACTAACCTATTAACCGGAGGCCCAGCCTGTAATTGCTGGTTTTTTGCCTATTTCGTAGTTTCAGAAAAAGAATATCAAACGGAGTCCAAACAGAATGAAACCTTCGGGAACGTGATTTTTGGAACGAACGTGATCCAGAGGACTTGGACCCTACATCAAGACATCAACCAAGAAAGCACGAGGTAGGGGGGGCGTGCCTTCCACCCTCGTGGGCCCCATGTTGCTCCACCGACGTACTTCTTCCTCCTATATATACCCTCATTGCCCCAAACTACGGAATCACGGAGCCAAAACCTAATTCCACCGCCGCAACCTTACATGCACCGTGAGATCCCATCTTGGGGCCTTTTTCCGAGGCTCCACGGAGGGGGCATCGATCACGGAGGGCTTCTACATCAACACCATAGCCTCTCCGAGGATGTGTGAGTAGTGTACCTCAGACCTTCGGGTCCATAGTTATTAGCTAGATGGCTTCTTCTCTCTTTTTGGATCTCAATACAATGTTCTCACCCTCTCTTGTGGAGATCTATTTGATGTAATCTTATTTTGTGGTGTGTTTGTTGAGACCGATGAATTGTGGGTTTATGATCAAGTTTATCTATGAACAATATTTGAATCTTCCCTGAATTATTTTATGTATGATTGGTTATCTTTGCAAGTTGTAAGTGCATCTAGTGCCACCCTAGTTGGTTTTGGAGTATTGACGACAAACCTGGTTGAGGGACTAATGTGTTTGTGAGAATTGCGAGGATAACATGTAGTAGTCCCTCATTGATTCTGTTTACTTACCGGAGATGACCCCTAAAAATGTATGAAGACATTGAAGACATTGGTGGTATGTGAAGATATTCACATTGAAGACTATGACAAGAGAAGGCATTGCATGAAGACTATGGAGCACGAAGACTTAGTTGTTTCATTGTTTCCTTTTTCTTCTTTGTTGAGTCATAGGAACCACCGTACTGTTAAGTGGGGTCCCAGTGAACAAAGCCAGAGTGACGGAAGTGATGCTCAACCAAAATCCTATGTCTTCGAAATAAGACAATGAGAGCAAATCTTATCCAGAGCTGGATGAGTCGCCTTGACTTGTGGCACAAGTAAAGTTGCCGCGTGTGTTTGAAATCATTTGTTGGAACACGTGTTAGTTCCTTAGTGACCTGTGGTCATTTCGGACAAATCAGGTCGGGTTGCCTAGTGGCTATAAATAGCCCACCCCCTACACCATAAATTGGTGGCTGCTCAAAGTTAGTGCACGGCTTTTATCATTTGAGAGCAACCCACCTCCGAAGCTTTTGAGAGAGAGAAATCCTTGCGAGGACAAAGCCCAAACACCCAAAGCCAAAGAGTGTTAGGCATCCTTTGAAGTCTTCATCCGCGTGACATGAAGACTTGTTACACTTGAGGACCGTGAATCCTCCGGCCGGTTAGGGCGTCGCGCTCTGAGCATCCAAGAGTCATTGTGGATTACCGGTGAACGGAGTCCGTGAAGGTATGGAAGTCTACCTTGAAGACTTACCAGAGTGATTGGGCGAGGACTAGGTGTCCTTAGCTCAAGGGGAATAAGGTGAAGACGTGGTCTTCTGAGTTGAATCTCAGCCTCCCTAACCAGACGTACAGTTGTCACAGCAATTGGAACTGGTCCAACAAATCATGTGTTCTCAACAAGTGACTGGTTCTATCCTCTCCCTCTCATTACTTACAGTTTGTCTTCGTGAAGTCATTGCCTGCTTGCACTACCTGTTTGACTTCACTGTGTGACTACTATCATTATTTGGCTTCATACTATCTTCCGTCCTGATCTTTACTACCTAGCTGCTATTAGTCTTCGTGCTTTAGCGTCATTGCATACTTGACTATGGCTTGCTTAGTGTAGTCTACCTTCATTGCATATTAATAGGTTCATTTCTATTGTTTGTCTTGAAACTCTCATGTGTTGAAGACTTTCATAAAATCGCCTATTCACCCCCTCTAGTCGATAACTAGCACTTTCAATTGGTATCGAGCAAGGTACTCCCTTGTTCTGTGTGATTCGGTTTAACCACCTGGAGTTTTAGCTATTTTGACTGCAGGGATAATCAAAGTCTCCGCTACTTGCCCCGTCTTCGATGGAACTGAATATCCCTACTGGAAGAATAAGACGCGTATGCATCTTGAACCATTGATGTCAACCTCTGGTATATCGTCAAGAATGGCGTTCCCAAGACTGGTGAAGGAGTCACCCCTGCTGATGTCAAGAAGTTCATTCAACTGGATTCTACTGCCAAGAACATCATCTGTGGTCATCTGACCAAAGGACAGTATGGCCGTGTGAGTGCTTTGGAAACATCGATGCTAGTCTGGGACTGGCTCTCCAAGGTCAACGAAGGCGTCTCAACCCAGAGAGATCAAAGGATCAGTGTTCTTTGCAACCTCTTCAACCGCTTCAAGAGAAATGACAATGAGAACGTCCAGCTCACGTTTGATCGGCTCACTGACATCACAAATGAACTTTGTGCTCTCGGCGCCACTGAGATCACCAAGCATGAAATCGTCAAGACACTACTGAGATCACTTGACAGCTTGTTCGACACCCTTGCCCTCATGATACAAGAACGCATACGACTTCAAGACACTCGATCCGTCTGATATACTTGAGAGGCTCAACACACATGAGTTCCAGCTATCTGAGAAAAGAGATATCTATGGTCCCAACTACGGCCGCACTCGTGCTTTGAAGGCAAAAGCTATTTCCTCATCTGAAGAAGAATCTGACTGCAGTTCTGATGATCCTGAAGACATTGGAAAGGAACTTGCTATGCTTGTGAACAAGTTCCAGAAATTCACTAAGAAGAAGGGTTTCAGAAAGTCTTCACGATCCAGCTCAAGAAATGATGAATCTTCCACTCATGACTACAAGAAGAGAACATGTCACAAGTGCAAGAAGCCGGGACACTACATCTACGAGTGTCCACGGTGGGACAATGAGAACAAGAAGAAGAAGAAGAAGAGCAAAGAATATGATTCTGATGACAAGAAGAAGAAGAAATCCTCAAAGTCTTCTTCCAAGTCCTCATCCAAGTCTTCATCTCATAAGAAGAGCTCATCTCTCGTGCTTTTGTTGGCAAGGAGATGGATTCAGAGGAGGAGTCTGCTTCTGAGGAGGCAGAGGTGGAGTCTGAGGAGGAGTCCGACCATGGCGTTGCAAGTCTGGCTCTAGCTACAGCCTACATTGCCAAGTCCATCTTCAACACTGAAGACAATGGCTCCGTCACCAACGCTGAAGCTAATGACAAGGATGACTCTGCTCCCACCTACTGCTTCATGGCACGTGGTGCCAAGGTAAAATCACATAATGCTTACTTTCAAACATCTAGTGAAGATGACTCGATTGTGAATCCAAACCCAGCTACAAAACACTTGCTAAAATTGCAACCGAACAATGTAAAGCTATGGAACATACTCAAAACTGTTAGACAAAAGCGATGACCTGTTGAATGGCCGAAATGACCCGTTCTCAGTCCTTAATTGAAGACATAAAAAATCTGCATGTTAAGTACCAGGAACATGAAAGTTGTCATGAAACGCTCTCAACCACTCATGAAAAGCTCTCCTATGATTATCTTCAAAGGAAGCAAGAGCTTGAGAAATTGAGAGCGGATCATGAAGATATTCAAAAGGAGAATGAGTCACTTAACGCTCAACAGATCGATTCACTTCGGGAAGGATTTGAACCACCATGTCTAAAATGCCTCGGCGTGATAACACTACTTACATTCTTTGAATGTTCTCTGCGCATCTTTGTTGCAATATCTTCAAGCTGCTGATGTGGTAACTAACCCCTCCGCCGAGGATACCACTACTATTCTTTGATGAAAATGCTAGGTTGAATACATTGCTTGAAACAGGGATGTACAAAAGTCTCAAAGGGCATCGAGAAGCGTATGCGATGTCCTCAAAAGCGAGATCTGAACCGAAACCCTAGGAAAGAGGGTGTTGGGTTCGAAAGGAAAATGAATGTTGATGGCTCCTACTGGAAGCCTGAGCAGTCCCCCAAAACCACATGGGTTGCTGCAAAGGGACCTTCAGTGGATCCATCCACCTTATCTGGCTTCACTTGTGCTAACCCTGTCATCATTGATGAATCATTTGATGCAAGCTATAAACTGTTTAAGAATCAGAACGGTGAAGTGTTTGCCAGGTATATTGGTACTAACTGCAGGATTGGGCCACCTATGAAGAAGATCTGGTTTCCCAAAAGTTGTCTAGAGAATCTTCCTGTGAATGTCATCATGACACCACCTAGGAAGAAGACAAATCCCAGACCAAAGGCTTCATATGGTCCAAAGGCTTCTTACAGACAAAGGACTCACCTGAGTCACCCTAACGCCAATGTTTTGCAGGGAATCAGACCCATGAATATGAGCGTGTTTCCTCAAACCGCTATGTTCATAGAACAAAGAACTTTTCTGCTTATTCTTATGAGTACTATTCACCTCCTGCAAGGCAATTTGTTAGGGCTTCAAAGCCAAAGTTCTCAGATGCTGCACTTAGACTCATTGCTTCTAAGCCACCCCTGAAGATGTGGGTGGTTAAGAAGAATTAACTTTCTTTTGCAGGGAAAGGTCTCTAGCCGGAAATCAAAGGCGTCTGATGCTATTGCTGGGGACCTAAAACATCTTGTAGGGCGCAAGATCAAATGCCCAAATGGTCTCACTATGTATTTTGTTCCTGAATCACTAGCAAATCATCCTATCAGTCCTAACTTGGATCTAAGATTTCATAATCCGCTTGCTCGTCAAATGTTTATGCTCCACACTTCTCTTGGTGAAGCCTATCCCCTAAGCTGCATCAGAGGGTATGACACCTCATGCTTCGTAATGGATTATGGATAGCGGATGCACTAATCATATATTTGGTGATCGAAGTCTTCTCATGGACTCAACCTTACGTCCATCGACAAGAGTCACATCACATTTGGTCGACCTTGGTAAAAGCAAGGTATTGGGTCTAGGTAGAGTTGCAATCTCAAAGGATCGGCACATGGATAAAGTGATGCTTGTTGAATCCCTTGGTTTCAACAATGTCTGTCTCAATGCTTTGTGACTTGAACATGATTGTGATATTTGGAAAATATCGTTGCCTTGTACTAATGGAATCTGACAAGTCTCTAGTCTTTGAAGGATATCGAAAAGATGATCTGTATATGGTAGATTTCTCAGCAGGACCGCAGATGGCCGTATGTCTTCTAGCAAAAGCTTCAGAGTGCTGGCTCTGGCATCGGAGGCTAGGGCATGCTGGCATGAGAAACTTACATACTCTCGCAAAGAAGAAGCATGTCATAGGCATCGAGGGCGTAAAGTTCAAGAAGGATCACTTTTGCGGTGCCTGCGAAGCTGGAAAGATGACTAGGGCCAAGCATCCCTCGAAGACAATCATGACAACATCTCAACCCTTCGATCTGCTACACATGGACTTATTTGGCCCTACTCACTACTCTACTCTCACTACTACTGCTTGTCTCTATGGCTTCATCATTGTTGATGATTACTCAAGATATACGTGGGTGCACATAATTCTCTACAAGACTGAAGTGCAGGATGTCTTCAGACGCTTCGCTAACCGTGTAATGAACAACTATGGCGTCAAGATCAAGCATATCAGGAGTGAGAACGGCACAGAGTTCAAGAACACCGTCCTTGATCTGTACTTGGATACATTAGGCATCACTCATGAGTTCTCTGCTCCGTACACCCCTCAGCAGAATGGCATCATGGAGCACAAGAATAGAACACTCATTGAGATGGCACGAACAGTGCTTGATGAATACAAGACCCCAAGAAAGTTCTAGCCTGAAGCTATTGATACTGCATGCCATGTCATCAATCGTGTTTATCTTCACAAGCTTCTGAAGAAAACATCTTATGAACTCCTCAACGTAAGAAGCCAAATGTCGGTTACTTGAGTATTTGGTGCTAGGTGCTGGATCAAGGATCCACATCACACTTCAAAATTTGCACCGAAAGCACATGAAGGTTTTATGCTTGGTTTCGGAAAGGACTCGCACTCGTACAGAGTCTTCAACCTCTTTCTCTATAAAGTGGTTGAAAATGTGGATGTGCAGTTCGATGAGACTAATGGCTCGCAAAGAGAGCACCTGCCAAATGTGCTAGATGAAGCTCCACCTAGTGAATCTATCAAGCACATGGGAACTAGAGAGATCATTCCCTCTGAGGATCAGCCTGAAGAGGAACTTATCATTTCTGCACCTAATCAACCCGAAGACAATGCTCAGCCTGAAGACAATCCTCCAAATGATGACAATGATCAGCAAAAGCAAAATCTTCGTCCAGTTCATCCTCTTGTTGCAAATGAAGCACAGATTGAGAAGATAATTGATAGCATCAATGCGCCTGGTCCACTCACTCGTTCAAGAGGAACACAACTAGCAAATTTCTGTGGGCACTTTGCTTTTGTCTCAATTTCTGAACCCAAGAAAGTTGGTGAAGCCTTCATGGAACCTGAATGGATTCAAGCTATCCAAGAAGAGCTTCAACAGTTCAAGCTAAACAATGTCTGGGAACTTGTCAAGCGTCCTGACCCCCGCAAGCACAACATAATAGGCACAAAATGGATATATCGCAACAAGCAAGATGAGCATGGTCAAGTTGTCAGAAACAAGGCTCGTCTCGTTGCTCAAGGATACACCCAAGTTGAAGGGATTGACTTCGATGAAACATTTGCTCCTGTGGCTAGGCTTGAAGCTATTCGCATATTGCTAGCCT